>VDFB02256132.1:176588640-176700337 GCA_007258455.2 Sequoia sempervirens | reverse complement strand
AATAACTTCCTCAAAGTCATGCAAGAAATGGACTTTACTGCAAGGCTGAGATCAGCTGCGCTTGACTCGTTCATACTTTCTTCAACAACCTGTGAAACACAAGGCAACAGAAGTGAAAGGAAACATGCATGGAAACTACACGATATTCATTTATTAATCACATATCAAATTTACTTCATTATTCAAAAACTACATGCATTATACTAGTCATTTGGGAAGTCAAATAGGGTAATAAATATGGACATATCAACATGATAGGCTGCAGGAATATAAAAGTGTATTGCTACATGATATCCCCCAATAAAAGATTTCTAAAGAGTTTAAACAACCATGAACAACAAAAGTAAGGGTATTAAAAGTACACCATGATACCCAAATTATGAGAATATTTTGGGCTCATCATTTTTCCCCCTACTTAACCTAATGTTGGTCCTCCAGCATTAAACTTTCTAGTGGTTTCTCTGAAATCAGTGGTTGAGGCATGACCCTGAAATGAAGTTCCAAATTTGTAATAAAAACATCTGAAACTCTACCACCTTTCATACCTACGATCTTTTGTATCTTCATTAATATTTGTAGCTCAGTAGGAATAAAGAGGCCACATCAGCACATGAGGTCTAAATGTCAAGGGCAACCACAATTCAAACCTCTTTTGAAGGCCCAACTGTATGTATCTGTTTGATCTTTTGAGAGCTGCCGTAAAATTCAGGGGACTGTGAGGCTCAGACCTTCTTAACCCAACAGTCAATCTCTCCCATCTCTTCTCAATTTTGGAGTATGACAGCTTCCAAAACGAGTATGTTTGTTCTTGAAACTCATCATACACCTATTTTCTGAGATCAAATATTTTCATTCTGACTGTATTATTATTATGGCCATATGCAACAGTAAGCCAAGTTTTCAACATTGTATAGGGGTTTGAACTCTCAGAGCGCAATGGAATAGGCTCATCCCTTTCGACGTCTTCATATGCTTCCAATTGCTTGCTTTAATTAGCTTCATTTTCCGCCCAAGACATGAGTGATCTTAAATGAATGTCACCAATGTACAGAAGTGGATTCCACTCTATTTCAAGGGGAAT
This sequence comes from Sequoia sempervirens, assembly GCA_007258455.2. Classification (NCBI taxonomy): domain Eukaryota; kingdom Viridiplantae; phylum Streptophyta; class Pinopsida; order Cupressales; family Cupressaceae; genus Sequoia; species Sequoia sempervirens. The sequence continues at coordinate 176,699,256 of VDFB02256132.1, read as the reverse complement.
TATAAAGCCATGTAAATAAAATTTGCACAAAGAATTCCTTAGCCAATTAGGAGCTGCCTGGTATGCATCATAGAATTCTTTAGCAGTGTGAATAACAAGATCAAGATTCTTGGAAATTCTCATTAACTGAAACCACAAAAATTGTTCCTTGAGACACAGAGCATAAACCCTAGGCGGTGGTCTACACTCCATAATCTTACCAGTTATTGTCATCATTTCATTCATTTTCTCCTTTAACTCCTAAATTTCCTGTTTCTGCATTTCAATTTCTCTTTTTAGTTTCTTCTTTTCTTCCTCCCAAAGACTTTGTTGCATTTCAATCTTGGTGAGGTGGCAGAAACTCAAGGTCTACAATGTGACCAGTCTCCATGTGATTCTAAGATATTCCAGGAATTCAATCAAAAATGTATTTTTGTAGACAACCATGGCTTGACAAGTTTCAGGGGGTAATGAAGCTTCATTGGCCACTTCCAAATAGTCAAGTTGTTCTTCCTCTTGCTATAGGATGAATTCCTATTGCTGTAGTGGAGAAGACTGTGATTCCTCCAAAATTTGCATAGCTGCAGCAGCCAAGTCATCGAGACTTGGTACCCCCCTTTCATTATGCTCAACTTCCCTTGTCTCAATTTTTTCTTCTTCAGGAATAACAAATGAACTCTGTGCAACATTCTCAGATACATCCTGAGAGACATTATGTTCAAAACCTACAGATTCGTCTGAAATTATGATAACTTCAGGTTGAGGTGAAGCAGGGGAGACTTTACATTGTTTTCTTGTTGAAACTCTTCTTGGCAATGTTGCAGTTGTCGGAGGTGCTCTCATAGCTTTCCTCTTTCTGAATTGCCTAGAGGGCTCTGCCTTATCAGAAGATGATGGTGAACTTGTGGTGGCAACATGCATTGTTGTAGGAGAAATTGTTGCAGGAGTAGAGCGTTGCCTTTTTTGAGGATGAGGATCAGATTCTGGCGTTTGTTCCACCCCAGATGACTCTCCTGCCTTTGTTTTTCCTTTTTCTCTCCTACTAGCAGACCTAGTTTGCACCCAGGCAGAGGAATTTGGTGTGAATGCTGCAAGACTAGGTGCTGCAGGAGCAGATGACCCTTGCCCTACTTTCCTACTGGTAGATGCTATTTTCTCTTTCTTTTTCTTAGGTCGTGTAGCAAGTGCCCTAGGGGGTTTTGGAAGTTGCAAGCTCTTTAGGCAACAAATTCTTGCTAGGAAAGAGGTGACACATCCCTCAGAGAACATTCAATCAACAGTTTTATAAGGACATGGTGGGCAATAGAGTTATCCTTCCCCTTCTAGGTTTCATGGGCACATTGTTCCAGAAATTTTAACAAAAAGTTTGGGACATTAACAGCTAATCCATGCCTCATATGACTCAGCAATTTAAAATGGTAGGAATGTAGGTAAGAAAAATGGCCTTCACATGTTAAGTACCTGATTATAAAAGTAGCATATTCTGGATATGGGGGAGGCAACGACACTTGCTTGCATCCTTGCTTAGAGACCTCCAAGGGTCCATCAGTTGGTACTATAAATTCTGCCCTAGCAAAAACAACGTCTGAAGAAAAATTCTTTCCTACTGCTGGAAGCCTGGTTACCTCTGCAATTTGTTCCTCAGTTACAGCTACTGTTAAACCCCATACTGTAGCCTCTCCTTCAGAAAGGGTTCTTAAAAATTCGCCTGTGGCTTCCTCATTGAAAGTATCTAACCTCAAAAAGTAGTTCAACCAACCACAGAGGCTGAATGCTTGAACTGTTTGAGGATTCTGTGTTAATATATCATGAGCTACAGGCTCATGTCTTACCAGTTGACCACCCATATTCACAATTTTCTCAGCTGAAACTTAAACTCTTTTATGAAAATCCAAAGAAAACTTTTTTATTTTCTGCTCTACTTTTTCTGACCTGCCGTCACTTCTCTTCTTTTCCAAGAATGAACTCAAAAGAAATTTTCATGTAATGATTATTACAACTACTTAAACAAGCAGTTTTAATTGCGATTTAAGATGAAACATGCAATCATATTTGGAAAGTACAAGAAAATAATAAAGAACAATATCTGAACAGTTGTGACAGTAGCATAAGTGAAATGGATTATCCCGCCCCCTACTTAAAATATGACATGTGTCCACACATGTACTAAAGAATAGGTGGAGATTGGGTAATAATGACTAATATAGACATAGTAGTAAATGAATAAAATGAAATAAATCAATGATACGACAACAAAAGATATCGCGTACCTTTCAATAAGTGTGCGTACGTGCTGAGAAAGATGACGACTTCAGCTTGAGATGACAGTTGGGAATGAAATCATAATTAAGGGTGGTGCAGATGAATGAGGTGGATGGGTGACGTGGACAGATGAGATGTCTGGATGGAATGGATGGATGGGATGGAAGATAAGGAAGTGAGATGTGGCGATGAGTGGGAACAAAGAAAAAGGGTTTCCTTAAAAATGAAACCTTTATTATGAACATGCATTGTAACATTATGGTGAAGCTGTAGGAGAAAGGCTAAAGCCTTTTGCTGTAGGAAGATTAGTGGCAGGATCCTAAACAAACTGCTGCATAAATTCTTCTTTTGAGACAGACTTATGATACAATCGAAGATGGTGTCCGTTAACCAGTAGCTTGAATCGAACATGATCAATTGTGACTTATTGAACTGAACCATTATCAAATACATTCTCAATTTCATATGGGCCAAGCCATTGGATGGTGAGTTTACCTTGATTTTATTTATACCTCGAGTCATAGAGCAGCACACAATCACTGGCAGAGAATTGCTTAGTTTTGATATGTCGGTCATGCCACTTTTTCCTTTGCTGATGTATGATTTTAGTATGCTGCAAGGCTGATTTTCTGATTTCATCTAGTGCATTCAGCTGCAGGAGACGTTCCTTTTGGGCTTCAAAAATGTTAATATTAAGCTCTAAAGCAGTCCTCAAGGTCTTGTGCTCAAATTCTATTGGTAACATGGCAGTCTTTCCATAAAGCAATTCAAAAGGAGTAAATCCTGTAGTTGTCTTCCACATTGTCCTATAGGCCCAAACGGCTTTAGGAAGTCGATTGCTCCAATCTTTCTTGTGTAGCTGAACTATCTTTGTAAGTATCACATCAATTTCTCTATTGGTAACTTCTGCCTGACCATTGGCTTGAGGGTGATAGGGGCTAGACTTCCTGTGTCTGATCCTATAATCATTCATTAGTGCATTGATTAAATTGAATGTAAATTGAGCTCCTTGATATGTGACAAGTTCTCTTGGGACTCCAAACCGAGTAAAGATCTTCTCATACAGGAATTCAACAACCTTGTTGTCATGGGCATGAGTCATTGCTTTCACTTCCACCCATTTGGTTACATAATCAGTACAAACTAAAATATATGATTTCCCATTGAATGGAGGATCAATAGGTCCAAAAAAATCCATGCCCCACTTATCAAAGGGACTGACTACCACTTGAGGATACATGGGAATTTCATCAGACCTTGTTGGTCTTTCCATGCGTTGACATCTGTCACATTTCCTGGTATAGGCTGCAGCATCTCTGTGTAGTGTAGGCCAATAGTATCCAGTAGTAAGCACCTTCATAGATGTTCTTTTGGCTGCAAAGTACCCACCACATGGCTTATCATGACAAGCATGCAGTATGTCATAGGTTTCATCTTCCCTTACACATCTTCTCATGACTTGGTCAGGTCCTGTGTAGAATAAACAATCTGCAATCCATGAAAAGTTAAAACTTTTCTCCACCAACAATTATTTTTCCTTTGGGGAAAAATGGGTTGGAATCTGGTTGACTACCAAGTAATTTGCAATATCTGCATACCATGGGGTGTGAGCAGCAATAAAAAATAGATGTTCATCAGGAAATCTGTCATCAATTACCTCTAGTGTGTCAGGTGTAGTCATTTGAAGCCTTGATAAGAAATCAGCCACTACATTAGCCCGTCCTAGTTTATCAATGATTATTATATCAAATTCCTGCAACAATAGGAGCCATTTTGCTAATCTGCCAAATCTGGCAGGCTTATTCATGAGGTACCTTATTGCTGCATAGTCTGTATGAACAAAGACTTGGTAACCAGTGACATAGTGTTAGAACTTGTTTAAAGCATACACAACTGCTAACAATTCTTTTTCTGTGACAGTATAATTTAATTCAGGACCTTGCAAGTTTTTGCTAATAAAATATATAGCATGCTCAATAGAATTTTCTTTTTGTCCTAAAACTGCCCCTATTGCATAATTAGAAGTATCTGTGTGTATATGAAAGGAAGACTCCACTTCAGTCCTTGAAGAATAGGTGCCTAAGTAAGCAAGTTCTTAAGTTGCAGGAAAGATTTGTCACAAGCTTCAGTCCAACTAAATTCAGAATCCTTAGTCAACAAGGCATACAATGGACTGGCTATCTTGCTGAAATTTTTGATGAATTTTCTATAATATCCAGCATGTCCTAGGAACCTTCTAACATCCTTTTGTTTTATTGGTGTTGACAAAGTTAGAATAACTTCTATTTTTGCAGGATCAACTTGAATTCCTGCTTGAGAGATATGATGGCCTAAAACATTTCTCACTATTCAAAAACAAATTTTGCTCCTGACATCTTTTCAACACTTTTTCCAAATTGGCTAATTCTTCTTCATAAGTAACTCCATAGGTAGTGAAGTCATCCATGTAAATTTCCATAGACTCATGATAAATGTCAGCAAAAATACTGATGACTGCCCTTTGAAATGTTGCAAGTGCATTACATAGTCCAAAAGGTAAAACAGAGTAGGCAAAAGTGCCCCATGGACTGGTAAAAGTTGTTTTGTCTTGATCTTCAAGGGTGATTCTTATTTGATTATAGCCACTATATCCATCCAAAAAGGAGAAATACTTTTTCCCAAACAATGAGTCTAATACTTTGTCAACAAATGGCAGTGGAAAATGATCATTTTTAGTTATGTTAAGCTCCCTGTAGTCCACACAAACTCTCCATTTTCAACCTTTTTTAGGGACAATCACCAATGGAGATACCCATTGACTGTTTGAAATGGGGTAGATAAAACCAACATCAAGCAATTTTTGAAGCTCTATTTTAACTATTTCCCTAAGTGCTAGATTTATCCTTCTTTGAGGCTGCCTGACAGGTGAACAATCTTCCTTAATATAGATCCTATGAGTACAAAGTTGAGGATCTATTCCCTTCATATCCCCATAGTCCCATGCAAAAGCTCTATGTTGTTCTTGTAACATTGTGACTAGGGCAGCTTGTTGAGATTGAGGTAGCTTATTATTGATATTTAGACAACGACCTGGAGATACTTCTACTTGCTTGATAAGATCATTCATGGAGGCTGTTGATAATGGTGGTGTTTGTATTTCAGATGGAAGCAAATTTTGATAAACGACAGGAGATTCAGGTGACAGGTTCTCAAAATTCAGTTGCTGCAGGAAACACTACCGAAGACAACTATTTGTAGTAGATGGGCTACTCGGACCAGGATTGAATTGTAAAATATTGAAAATTCGATCATCCTCACTCTGAAGCTGGGAAAATGGATTAGTTTGCAGCATCATTAGCTGAGCCAATGAATTGACTTCTTCAGTTTCTTCACCTAAATCTGGCCAAATTGGTTGAGACAAATCTAGTTGAGGCTGAGTAGGTGGGTATAAAGCCAATTTATTTCTTGACTGACCATAAGAAATTGTCATGTTTCCAGAACGACATCCTATAAAAGCATCAGTTGTGGCTAACCATGGTCTTCCTAGGATGATAGGATATCCTCCCAAAGTGGCCTCAGTGGACAATATGGTAAAATCTGCTAGGTATTCCCAAGACTCAAGGATGACAATAACATCTTCTACCATTCCATTAGGTTTTATTGTGGAACTATCAGCAAGTTGTAGGATAGTAGGTGTAGACCTAATGTTTAGAATATTTAAATACTCCATTGTATTCTTGGTCATTACATTGATGGCTGCACCAAGGTCAATCAAAACATTCTTTATTATTTGGCCATTAATATTTATTTGTACCACAGGACTCCCAGGGTCAGTATATTTTGGAATGACTACCTTCCCTAACATAATACCTGCTAACTATCCTAGAACATGGATAGTTTGGGGATCCTTTTTCTTTCTTCCTGGTTTCTTTAAACATGCCTCCTTAATGGCTTTTCCATAAATTGGGACATCCTTAATGGCTTGAAAAAGGAGTATTTGAATGTGTACATTCTTCAGCTGATCCAAAATATCAAAGGTAGGCTCTTCCATAGAATTTGATTTAGTAATTTGCAATCTTTGAGGAAAAAGCGGTTTGGCTTGATGTTGCAGGATAGTCTCCTTAAAGACAGTATTTGATACAGGTATATGTTCTGCAGAATCAGTTGGTTGTTCAGAGGCAGAGTTTGGAATCTATGTAATTACAGGCAGTTGTGGAGCAGGAAGTGTGATTCCAGATCATAGATGGATATCATTAATATTCAGAGCATAAGCTAGATACTGATTGACTTCTGTAGAATACATAGGCTGTTGTTGTTACTGCTGCTTATTATTAGGATTTGGCAATGGTTGAGCAGGCATAGGCGTTTGTTTTGGTGGGCCAGTATTTGCTGCAAGTGTTGTAGGAGGTGGCATGAGGGCCTGTGGTTGTGGCTATTGAGGCTGCAGGAAGGTAGGGGATTGGTTCTTCCATTGCTGTGGACTTCTCCATTGAGGGTTTTGCTACCAGTTACCTAGGGGTGGAGTCCATTGTCCTTGTGGCTGCTACCAACCTCCTTGAGGAGATTGCCATTGAGGATTCTGATAGCTAGGCCAGTGGGGTTGAGAAGTATTCCAAGGTTGTGATGGGCCATATGTAGGTTGCCACTGGTTATTGTAATTAGAATAAGGATTACCAAAAGTCAAAGGATCTTGAGACATACCTTGTCTTTGAGCCCATGGTCGCCTTTGTGCGATGAAGAATAATTGATCATCATCACTTTCTACCACCTTAAAGTCAGTAGGTAGCTGCTTAGCCTCCAGGTTAGCCACCATCTTGCATCTGCAGTCACATTTCTTTTGTCTGCAATGTGGACAGAACTCAGCCAAGATTGCTTCAGCTTCCTCATGTTTCTTTCGAGCTTGCATAGTATCCAACTGTGTGGCCATGTTGTTTATGATATCCTACTTGAAATCAGACAACAAATTTGTGATCTCCATCCATGAAACTCCATTAATAGAGGACTTTCCCACTGTGGCTTGATGGCCTCTACCCTTCTTAACAATTGCTCGAGAGTAGTTGAGACATATCTTCTTGATATCATCCTAAGGCATTTGGGTTATATCACCTCCTCCCATCAGGTCCAGGGCATCTATACAGGCATCACTGATTCCTCTTAGAAAAAGTAGTTTCTGAGATTCTTCATTTAGAGAATGGTCTGAATTCTTTTTTAGGGGAAACAAGAATCTTGAGATATAGTCTTCTAGGCTTTCATCCTCCTTTTGTTGAATCCTGAATATATCATCTCCCTTACTACCACTTTTACAATATTCCTTGTACTTCTCAAGAAATTTTGTTTGCATGACTGCCCAACTATCGACAACATCCCTTCCCAAACTCATGAACCATCTAAGAGCTCCTTCCTTCAAATTAGAAGCGAACAACTTTAGCTTGTGAGCATCTGAAGTGTAATCATAGCTGTGACAGAGGATGTCAAACTCGAACAAGAAAGTGTCTGGGTCCTCTGTAACTAGTCCATAGAACTTGGGGAGTAATGAGGAAGGAATATTTTTAAGGTTATCAGTATCTTGTTGAGCAATGATGGGAAACTCAAAAGTAGGAGGTCGATTAGGTGGATTCTGTGCCATATTTGCTTGATGGAGTATCAGAGCAAATGGATTTTCCTCAGATTCCTTTGTCAGCTAGGTCAAATGGAAATTCAATAAACAGGTTTTCAGCGAATGGATTGATATCTTGGTATCCTTCTTCCTCAAATAGATTATAAGTTGGTTCAGGATTATTATCAATGAATGGAAGGTCAGGAAGGAATCTTCCCAGAGTGTCTCTTCTTCTATGCATGCAATAAAATGAATGGTGAATTGAAGGATTTTGAAAATGCTTGAATAACAGACTAAACTATTGCTAAAAATGACTTTTGACAGATTCTTAGCTTGACACCATCCCCGACAACGGCACCAAAAATGGTCACACCCACAAAAGGATATGAAAATCATGGCAAAACCTATCCTGGGAATTGGACATTCTAGCAGGTGACTAATATCTTTTCATGGTCCTTCATTTACTTGTCAAACCAAGGAACGTATACTTGAAATGGAGCGGCACTATATGTGCACTAAGAACTAGTTTTAGTCACAACCTATCAGAAATAAATACTTGGAAAGAATTCTACCTACGTTATAGGAAGGTAATGCAACCTTCTCTTAACTCAACCATAATTTAACCAAAGCATAAATCATAACAGCTACGACTGAGAAACAAACTATGAACTGGCCTTATGCTGCAGGAACAGACACAGGGATGGACTCCCGATGCTGCAAGAACAATATAAGACTGAGTTTGCATAGAAAATTCAGGAATGAAATCTAACTTATGATTAACATAAAATGAACGACTAACTAACTAACTATAGATACTTACTAAGTGGGCCCCCTTAGCAAGCATCAACTAATTATGCCAGTATTGAACTCAGAACTTCATCAAATTTTATTCATAAACTCATAATGGTGTACATTGTTCTGCTTCAGAAATCTAACACAAAACTCTATCTCTTATCATACATACTCTGCTTTTTATTATCATACTAACTTTTACATGATATCCTTCCTATCTCGTTATGCTTGCCCACTTACGCAGGAGGAACACTTATTTAAATAAGGAAAACAACTAACTAACTAACCCTAACAGAGAAAGACGTGGATGTAAGTGTATCTTGGAATTGAGGAACAGACTAAATAAATGAACTTATCTGCTCAACTCGGTTCAAAGAGAATTCAACATTCCACTCTTTCCAAATTAATTGACATTTAAATTTCTTCCCAACAATTTTGGTCAAAGAGTCTTTGCCAGAATAACTTCCTTGAAGTCGTGTAGGAAATGGACTTTACTACAAGGCTGAGATCAGCTGTGCTTGACTCGTTCATACTTTCTTCAACAACCTGCAAAACACAAGGAAACAGAAGATAAAGGAAACATGCATGGCAACTACACGATATTCATTTATTAATCACATATAAAATTTACTTAATTATTCAAAAACTACATGCGTTATATTAGTCATCTGAGAAGTCAAACAGGGTAATAAATATGGAAATATCAACATGATAGTCTAGAGGAATATAAAAGTGTATTGCTACATGATATCCCTCAATAAAAGGTTTCTAAAGAGTTTGAAAAACCATGAACAACAAAAGTAAGGGTATTAAAAGTACACCATGATACCCAAATTATGAGCATATTTTGGGCTCATCACCCATCACTGCCGCCCTCTTCATTTTTTGGATTTTGTATCAAGTGGCAACATTTGAAAATGATGATCAAGACCATATGAAAACATAGCCCGATCACAACCATCTACCTGACTGAACATGTTGGTACCTCCCAACAGGCAATCATATACAACATTATCAACATGTTCATAAACACTATGCATCTGAAATTTAGGCACACTTTCAAAATGTCGATTATCATGTGGCAACAACTAATCATATTCATCATTTAAATCACTCTCGAGTTGAAAAAAAAATTCTTCAATACTTTGCACATTGCCACACTTTGTGAAAACTCCTTCTAGCTTACAAAAATAACACTCACATTTTTCCATATGGCTAGTACTATTGAGCTCAATCTGGTCACTAGTTTGCATATAAATGGTGAAACCATCACAAGAACTTACCAGAAGATCTTGCTCATCATGCAAACCATCTCTGAGTGTATGCAAAGGGATACACTCATGCATTGGCACACTTTGTAACTGTCCTCCATCATGCTGGTACAGAGAATCATCAGCTATTTTTGACTTTTCCTCATCTGTATTTATCTTGTCATCCTTTGAACATAAGGGATCAACACTTTCAACATCCCATGCTTGCTCCAAAATGAGCAATTCTAGTTCAGAAGGATAATCTAATTTCTCATTGAAATCAATATCCACGTCCACATTCAAAGACTCGTGACTAGGCTCATTCAGGTCAGCAAACAGACACTTGTCCAAATCTTCATTAAAATCTTCAATACTTGACTCATCAGATATGCAATCCTCATGGTCATTTACTGCTTCAAACTCATCAAAACAAATATATGAGTTAGCATCAACATGCACACTTTCATACTCATTATACAATGCATCATTACCGTCAAATGGCTGCTTGTCTTCATCCTCATCATCATCATCAGCTAGTTCAAAATTGGAACGAGAATAGAAAAAACATGGATCATCCCTTGCACCATGAAGATCATGATTGCTGTCAAAATTAATGTGAGAAGCACAAAAAAACTAAGAGTTGTTCTCATGTGCACTTTTCTGATATTCAGTGGTTAACAAATTTGGAATTTTTTCACTATTCAACAAATCTGATACACTGATGTTCTCAACAAGATTCATCAAATAAGAAAATTCCAATGTCTCATTATGAAGACTTGTATCAAAGCTACACTCAACATGTGTAGAATTGGCATGGTCAATTATATCTGTAGACAAGTGAAATTAGCATCGTGCACTCAATTAATGTTCACCCACTCATTAAATAAATCAAATTCACATTCATCCATTCATTAGGTAAATCAATTTCAATCACCTAAAGGTCATCAACTTTATTTAATTTAATCTTATCATTATAACCCTTAGCTAAATAAATCAAATATTTATTTAACTAAATCTTTATCATCTTTCATCTCCTTTTTGATTTAGTTTAATCTTTAAATCTGAAGCAAAAAGGTCAAATCACCTAATCCTCTTTTTAATTAACTAAATCAAGATTAAATCTAATCTAATGTTAATCCTAATCACTTGTATTCTCTAAATTTTGCCACTTGCACATATAAATCAATTTATTGATTTATTAAATCAACATTTTCCATCAACATGGCATCTTTGAGGAGTATTCCCTCAAGATTGAATTCAAAATCAAGTGGACATGTACATCCAACAAAGAAATTAATAAGCTCTTACATGTCTCTTGCACAAGTCAAGCTTAGCATTTAACTCATCTTGTCTCCCAAATTCAAATTTGAATTTCCCCCTCTTTGGCACATTGACCAAAATGTGCTCATCCCCCAACCTATCACAGGATGACAAGTGTCCTCATCTCACTGGTCCACTATTTATCCCACATTGCTCTCTCATAAGAATTCTTTCAACTTGAGAATATTTAAATAGAGAGCTTCATTCATAAACAAAATCCTCCACAATCTCCACAACTCCACAAATCCACAAATCCTATGCAAAGTCACTCTCTTCATTTGAGAACTGATTTTTCCCATCTTACTCCATCATCATCATTGGCATTATATAATTTAGCTTATCTTAGCAAGCGTTGGGAAAGGGCTATTTTCCACAATAGCACCAATCCACTATGGATAGGGTTTGGTCATGTTCTTATATGCTTACTTTTAATTGTTTTTGTTCTATTTAGTTTGCATTATTTTAGCATGGCTAATTATTTCATAGAGATACTAGTGTTACTTGTTTTAATTGAACTAACAATACTAATGTGGTTCATTGTTTGAGGTTTGTAAAAATTAGTGTCTACATTATCATAACATTTTTTATCACATATCTCTTCTTCAAAGAGTAAATCCAATTCATATCCCTCTTTAGGTTCTTGGTTCAGAAGACCTGGAATATCATTGTTCTTCACAACATCACATTCATTGATTGAAGATGAAGTATCATCTACACAGTTTTAACTGAGAGGATCATTCAGGGGGTTATCTACATCATTGCAACCTTCAATTACTAAAAAAAATCTACTCTTTTTTTTTGCATTTTCAAAGGGGATAGAAGAAACTTCAAATGTTTCATTCACCTCATCATGTATTTTATCATCACAACTACTACTTTCATTTGGGTTTGTTTCTTTTGTAGGTTGCTCAAAGACAACTTCCTCATCACTAGATGATGCATCATTCTTATCTTTTCCCTTCTCTAGTGTGCTTTTGTATTTATTCAAAACTACATACATCTAATCATCTGGACTCACATAGCTACCGATTTCATCGTGTTTTCCCACAATTGAAGACAACAAAATTTGTACATATTCATTCCTTATCTTATCCAAATCATCTAGAAATGTGTAAGCCATTTGCATACTCAATATTTTATAATACTTCAAAAATGCACTAGATCCCTCCTCAAAGGCTTCAAAGTACATATGAATACAGTCTAGAGTACTAGGTCTAAAATTTGGAGGAATTAGTGAAAGTGCAATAGAAAACCTATGACTGAAATCAACACTTGACTCTTCATTTTTATTTTTAATATCCTTTAACCTTGTGACAAGGTGAGAAGGGTCTTTTGTAAATTCTTTTCTGTAAGCATCCACTAATTTTTCCCAGCAAGGAAAATATTTCTCAGGAAAACTCAAGTACCAATCCCTAGCTCTTGCTTCAAGAGATCTAACAAAATATCTCATCATGTCTTGATATCCAAATGAATTCCTCTCCATGAAGCTGGAAATTTTTTTTACATGAGCATCTCCTTCACATACATTGTATCCATTAAATCTAGGCATCTTCTTATAGACTTGAGTTGACATACTCTCAATTTTGTAATCAACCCACGACAAATCTAATTGATTATACAATGGATCAAAGAAATTGAAAAAAAGGTGCATCAACTTTGCAACTAGATACAGTATGATTGTCTCTTAACTCGGTTTGTTGAAATATCTAGTGCCTTTCAGCCATCTCTTTAAGTCCCCTTTCAAACACAACTTTCCATTTCCGACTAAACCTAGGCTTATGCACTCTTGGGTTCATGCACTTTGGGGTGTCAAATTTTTGAGGGTTATCAAAATTCTGACACTTCTTGACAAGTTGTATCAAAGTTTCTATAGGTATGGCTATTTTATCTTGATGATCCATGGATATTTGCAAATCAAGGCTCAGCTGATTGTGCATAATGAAAACCATGACCAAATGAAGCATTACAATGACAATTGTTGACATGGTAATAACTTGGGCTTGAAACATGTGATAATGCAAATGGATGGGAATCCCTAGAATATACAAATACATTCTAACCATCCTCACTAGCAAAGATTTGAGCACTAGACAAAATTCTTTCAATGGAACTGCAATTACATTTAATATGATAGATCCAACAAATGCGAGTTTGCAAACTCAATTTATTACTATCCTTTCCCTTTGTCAGTTCTAATCAATACATAGGGAACCAAAGTTTTTCCTAAAACATTCAAATATGGTTTTCATACAATATTTTATTGAAAACCAAAGGTGAAGAATACTTGGAAATGAAGCAACTACTGCAAATTGTTCTAGAAATGTTGTAAATCTAGAATTGCATTCACCTCTCCAACAGGTTCTTCTGACAGAGTTGCCACCTCTCTTTGTAGAGGAGTGAACTTCAAACATCACGAAGTTCTTTCACATGTAAATTTCTTTATGAGTTGCTTCCACCAGTAGAGCACCACAAATCAAGAAATCTTCAGGTTCACTACAACAAATTATTTCTCCAAGTTTGAATTCCTTCAATATTTGAACTAAATTCAGCATGGAAAATAATATGACTCTTTGAAATGACTCTTAAGGCTAGTTTTTTTAAGATTTGAATGACTCTTTGATAAGGAAATTTGCAACCAAATTTCTAAGTGCATTCCCCAGCAGAGTCGCCATTTTGTTGGTGTTCCCAATACACCTTAGATATCTCTAAAGAGTAGCCAACTCCTATGTTTAAGACCCTTAAAGTGAATAGCCAATTGACAAGATTCAGTCAAAGTCTAAAATCTTCTGCACTTTTGGCTCTGCTGGACCAAGGTGGGTCAACCTATACAATGCCTAAACACTTAATTCACTCATACATAGACATTACTTTTTATAGCAAATAATTCCCAATTCAATTACACCAATGAAAGTACTGACAACTTCAAATTTGGCTAAATTATTGGTATATTGATCAACACTTACTTAGGAATTAGGAAGCATAACACTAAACTTCAACCAAACAACAAGGATTTAAAATGATTTTGAATTTAAACTTGTTTTTGAGATGCATTAAGCTGCAAGACTAATTAGTGCCTAATTATGGGCCATGGATTCAAACACATAAAAAGAATTCATTAGCAAATAGACTTCAACCAGTGGATTTACAATTGTTAATGTATTACATGAACATATCCTCTCTTGTTATCAATCAAATTCTTTTTATATATCCAACCTGCAGACATGAAATCACAATTATCTACTCAAAGTATTCTAACCATTTCATTTAAATAGAACCATGAACATACAAAAAAATCTCAAGAAATTTGAGATGAAAAACCCAAACATACTTTGTATTATTGAATTCATATGATTTAAGATGTACAAATTTGGAGACAATTTGATGACATTCATGATTTTCATGATTTATCTTCACAAACGAGTTGATATTTACTCATGAAATTAGAATTTACAGCTTACAGACTCAAATTATGATTTAGACTTAGACTTTCTCTATCTACCTAGCCCCACACAAGAATTTAGAACCCTTTACAATTGAGAAAAGAAGAGAAGATATAGAAGAAAATAAAGCTCCATAGGTTGATCTAGAGATGCCATTTGGAAGCTTCATTCACCGTTGATTAACAAAAATGCAAAGCTTCTCTCATCTCTCTTCTTTGCAACAAATTTTTCCTCCAATTCTGCCTTTGCTCCAAGTTGTTCAGCAACAAAAAAATTTCCCATGTGGAGAATCTCCATCTCAAACACACTAGAAGTTGAAAAATAACTTTTCCCGTGAAAGCATTCACATTGCCCTTTTGTTTGTTGCACATTATATTTGCATATTTACTTTACCTTTAGACAAAATATTTCACCAGTCTTATTTTATTTCACTCTACATTTTTATATGCCCAACCAATAAAATATTTGATTGACATTCCCCCGCGCATTTTATATTTTCACTCCATGCTCCTTTGTTGTTCACTTTATAATGAAATATTAAATATTTCACTTTGGACCATTGAAAACATATGCCCGTGCCATTATTTAAAATATCTTCCCACTTTCACCTTTAGCTCATACTTAAAATATTTGGCTTTAAAATAAAGCCATTCAAGTATTGCATGGGACAATATTGAATCCATGTGGGGGGTGCACTTTATATTTTGCATTTTAAAATGCTTGCCTCTGAAATAGAGGCCTTTCAACTTCACTAGGTAAAATATTTTACCCATTTCCCATGTTTGTATTTTATATTTATCTCCTTAAAAATGATGGCCTCCTAGAATATTCACCTTATTGTGCTTCACTTTTCACTAAACATTAAATTGCTTTTACATTCTAAAAGCATTACTTCTAAATATTAAAGGCCTTTGACTATTTGATGGGGCAATTACCTGTGCATTCACATTTAAATATTTAAGAAAACATGTTTCTTAAAGTATTTAAATTCTTCACTATATCGGGCACATTAATCCTTTTAAATGCTTTGCTTTTGTAAAGAGAAAATGAAACACTAATTTTTTTTATTATTAGGCTCCTTTAATATTCTTTACCTGTGCACCACACACTTTTAGAAAATCTCTAAAATGTAAAATTATTCTCATGCCTTCAATTCCTCCTGGGCCCACACTTGCCACATGATATTTTTCCAATCTCGTAGGAGTTAAATAGTGAGCAACTTTAAGCTACAAGTTAGTAGGCTGAGGTCTAGATTTTGTTGCATTTCTTTGACTTCTCCCAACCGTCGATCTCAACTTTGGTCTCTGTCATTGCTCTATTTTTTGATTTTTTTCTCTTCCCGTCGAGTTAAGCTCTGCGTAATACCATACCACCACAGATTTTTTGGACTTGGGTTTTCCAAGGTTGAAATATACGATTGTTAGACCCGTTTGTGTTGCTGAGGATGGTTATTTGCATTACATACGATGGAGGGAAGTTTTTAGTGTTGTTTACTGAAATAAGTTTTTTGGAATTAATTTGCTTTGCTCTGCAATATCTATTTTCTGACTACAGATGGCAGATCGGTCTGGAAATGATGGCCTCAGAAGACACATATTTCTTTAACTCAGATAAATTATAAAGTCAGGTTTTAATGCTTATGGGGGACGCTAAGAGTTCATATGCCTTGTCTACACTTCATATTTCTTCCAAGGATTCTGTCAAATGGTTTGCGTTAAAGTTCTAGCTGATAGCAGCTGCCCTGTCGTATTGATTATGCTAGTTCATTTCTTGATTTATCTATTTTTAAGTACAAAATGACAAATATGATGATAGTTGCAGGAAACTATAATGGAGGAGCCTGAACAAATGAATGATGGTTGTTTGGTGTAAAGAGATTGATTAGTGGGGAAATAGGAATACACATTCTTTTTACCATTTATAACTTTTATCTCTTTTCCACAAATTTTATTGAGTTATAACTATGGCGTTGGCAAGTTTTAGTTTAAATTTCAAACTATAACAATTCAGATTTCCATACCAATCTATAGCTGTGTAGACTTGAAATAGGGTGCTCATCTTGTTGCTCTTAAAGGCGCGGTTGGCACAGTTTGTGCTGGATCTTCCATCATGGGTCAACACATACTATTTACAAAGGTGCTTCCTTTAGTTAAATCTTTCAAAAGACCAAGGTTCACCGTTGCAGCTCATAAATTTGGAAAAGTGAAAGGTGCTTCTTCCTCAAACCGTTGCACAAAGAACATGGAGAATGCTGGAAAAGAATGCAAGATGGCGTTTTCCTTTGAGTGGTGCTGATTCACCCAAATGTTCTTTAATAAATCTCTCATTGTCTACATCGAGTAGTTCATGCAATGCATCCAGCTTGGCATTTACATATTTGATAGTGCTACACCTTGGTCAAGATGCAAGTGTCATGCAATCTGACGAATCATCTGCAATTTATTTATGGCCATTTAAGTCGAATGTTTTGTCTGGAACATTACATTAATTTTTTTTTATCATTTAATTTCAGTGGTTGGAGGATCACAGTCGGCTGGGTGCAATCTAGTGTCTTCTAACGTATTTATCTCTTGCAGGAAAACTTTGCTGGCCAATCAGAATGATATGTTGCATCTATGAAAAGTTTTGAATCTAGAAAATACTCTACAACACATTAAGGCACATTTCCAGATATTTTATGATTAAAAATTTTAAATTGGTGATGCTCATTTATTAGAGTGTTTCAAATGATTTATTGCTTAAACTATTGTGCTCTTAAGCTGATCAACAAGTTGCTTTTACATTTCTTCACATAACTTGACTTGGCTACAGCATCTGTGAGAGTCGTGGAATTTAGTCTTTATAGTGCTCTATCCATCACATATGAATTAATACATCTACATGTATTAAACATTAAATATCATTGTTGCCAATCTTCTATAAAACCACCATAGAAAGATTGTATTTTTTGAGAAGGGATTTGTGAATTGGAAAAGAGGATATATGTCTTACCAAAAGGGTGTATTGTTATTTATTGAATGTTGGTATAAACCTCTCCATGGTGGGCACTCATTTTTATTTTTTAATAACACCACCCATATGTCATTTTATTTAAAAGAAGTTTTTGTTTTTTTTATGACTATTGCAGTGTGTGGCTTTGCATATTAAACATCTGTTGATGGTGTTTTCTGCACAACAACAACTCAGACAGAATACAATATCCTATCCCTACAAAGGTTTGACTCCAAGTGGAACCATTGGACAGGACATCATCTATGAAGTTTATCCGGAACTACATTGAGGACATAAGAATTACAGGAGGACAAATGATGCATTCACAATGCACATTACTCAGACACTTCAAAATGCAGAACATATCAGATTATCCGATGGAGCTAGGGGACTAATCAAGAACTACGGAGCATGGTTTATCTAGTTCCCTATATTCACCTACCTCCGGATTGATGGATGTCCAGTTGCCCCTTACAGGTTGTCTCGGTATCCCACTGACCATATTGTGCTGTTGGAAGTTGCGCGACAAATTTGTGAGTTTGATGCAGTTGTGAAGAGAGGAAAGCATAAGACAGGATTCAGAGGAGACTTCCCTCTTGGGATTGGTGTGGGGGAAGTGTGCCCATCTATTCAATCAGCTCACACTGCGGGTGAGGAGTTGGCAACTTATGGATTCTCTTTCCATTCGAAGAGAATGAACTTTGACATAACAGGAGAGGCCCAAAAGAAGGCTACCCGGGAGTACCGGCATAAAGAGGACTTAGAAGACTACTGGGTCAATATCAAGGATGACCTCGATGCAAGGAAGAAAAGGTATTCCAGGCTGCCTGTGGAGGCCATTAGACAATACAATGTTAAGCTGATTCCGGATCAGCTTGATGATGATGGAAAATTGGTTCAGGACCATGTTTACGAGCCCATAAAGGACAGGTCAGTTGCGGACATTGATTGGAACGAACCCGAAGTGACAGAGTTAGAGGACCTGATGGCTCGTGTTGAGGTTTACCTTTTCTTGGGTTAAGCATAAAGTCTGGGAGTTAGAGAATGCCAATGTGCCTTGCACCTTTGAACTGATGGGGAATCTTAACCCCATGTCAACTTCTGAGGAGTTCGGGGAAGAGGACCCCAAAGGGAAATCAGCTAAAGCCTCACCTTTCAAGATTAAAGTCAGAGGTCCTAAGGGGGCTGGACATACAACGAAGAGGAAATCAATTGGCAAGCGCAGGTGGAAGACCCTAACAATTAGCAAGTCCTCAGATGAGGAGGAAACAGAGAAGGCTGAAGAGGAGGATGCTCCTCCACCGCCCAAGAAGACAAGAACTACAAGGACAACCAAGAAGAAAGACCAGACCGCTTCGGAGGATGAACCTCCAATTGTAGATGTAGAGAGCTCCGAAGGGGAGAAAACCAAAGTATATACCAGAAAATCAAGAACTCCTTCTCCCAAGGATGCTGCACAGCCGAGGGACTCTCCTCCAACACAACCAGTTGAAGAGCAGGATAAGCCTGTTTCTCCTCTGCCAAGTGCACCAAAACCGGAGAATCCGGATGAGCAGGGAATTAGCGGGGAGGCCGAGCAGTTCGCGGAGGGGACGCTGTATAGTGAAGCGACCGAGTTTGAGGCAGAAACAGAAGAGAGACGCACTTCTTCGCTGGTGCAATATGAGGATTCCCAGGAAAGTGAAAGGGGCCGCGGATCACCAGAGCCGGAGGAAAGCATCCCTGCTAGGACTCCATCACTGGTACTTCCAGAATTAGGGCTTGAGGAGGTCGACCAAGCCAACCAGAGTCCGGAGAAAGAAGATGACAAAGTAACAACTGAGGAGGAGGTCGAGGTCACAGCTGCAGAAGAGGAAAAAGTGACAGAAGGACCGGAAGAAACCAGGACAGAGGAAATCCGGACTACCCCTGTAGCCCCGGACTGGTTAGAAAAGGAGTTGGCCAGGAAGAAACAGGTGATTGTTGAGGACACCCCATTAGATTGGGATGAAATGTTGTCCCAGATTGGCAAAGGAAGGAAGAAGAAGGTCGCCAAGGTGATTTCCCGGGTGGAAAGAGATGAAGCTCACAACAGGGTAGTTCACGTCGCCACCCCTGCAGCAGATAAGACAAGAGATGATGTTACAGGCCGGGACTACAATGTCCAAACTATTAACCTTGGGCCGGCCTCCCTGGAGCAGGATATTGAGGAGTTTGAGGGGTCTAGTGCCGTAATTGTTGACAGACTAAAAAGGGAGACTCAGACCAAGCGAGAGCTGAAAAGGGAGAATGAAAGATTGAGGAAGAGTTTGGAAGAAGTGATGAAGCCTCTGCAGTCTTTCCACCCCTCCTCTTCTACTACTCTGGGTTTTCTGCCTAAGGAGACAATTTCCGGAATTGAAAAGATGAAGGCCTCCGCTCAAGCTGCCACTGATTGGCTGAAGGATGTCCAGATGAAGGGAGATGAGGCTATCAAGGAGATCTTGTCTATGGGCAGGGATGCAGTCCGGGCAAAAGAAATGTTGGAGTACATCTTGTCTCAGGATAGGGATGACATAGATCTCCTGTTGCAGAAGTCGAGGATTATCCTGGGGCATGGAAAGGAGCGGTTAGTTAAGGATGGGATCCCTCCTTCCTCTAGGCTGGATGAACCCTGGGAGTGGTTCGAGGCATTGCAGATCAGACAAAGGACATTAAAGAAGATACAAAAATGAAGGAAGTCAGTTGATGGCGACCTTACAGTAGTTTATGACGGATGCATTGCCTTCTTTGAGGTGATGACAGGGAGGAAGAAGATAGCTCCCAAATATTTGAGCTTAGATCAACTAAAGGAGTGGTGGCATGAAATTTATGCCGCAGATTCTGATGGAGCTGTCACTGGTCACCTACTTGATGATGCAGCTACATACTTGGCGGTGATGCATAGATACATGGCCAATAGGGAGGACTGGAATAAAATTGTCGATCGGTCCAAGGAAGAGATAGATTCAATTAAATGTCAGCTCAGGGTTTTGCCATTGCCACCTATTGCTGAGCTGGATGGAATATTCTTGAGTGTCCAAGGGACGTCAGTGCAGAAGAAGGATAAGGGGAGCGGCAGTTAATGCTCATTTTTGAGATTTGTGCTTCCCTATTATCATAGGGCATGCATTGGACCGGACTTCCTTGGGGACTGTGTCAGAGCCGACTTGGATGATGGCATTTAATGTGCACCTTAGTTCGTTTCCTTGGCCGACCTGTTTTGGCGGTTTTTATTATTTTTGTAAAAATGTTTGGCTGGGCCAACATGTTTTAGGGGGGGAATTTGCTATAAATTGGCATTCTTGCCTTGTTGTAAGGGTTAGACATTGGTTATAGACATAGCAAGACAGTAATAGAGATTAGCAAAGGGCTATAGTTAGAGTATTTAAAGTTTCTTGAAGCAAACATTATATCAGAACGGTTGAATTGTTGCAGCATTTGGTGATTAATACAATTGAAGACATTGTGGTTTTCCTGGTGAAATCCTTTGTGTTATTTCATCTTGCATGGTTCCTTTGTTCTATCTTTTAAATTGCTTGAAGATTTAGGGTTTAATATTCGGGAATAGATTAGTTTCAGTTGGATAAATGATGTTTATGATTTCGTATTTGGAATGTTTGTAGCTATCTCTGGTCTATACTCCCAGTAACTATCTGATTGTAGTAGGCTGGTGAAGTCAACCTGGACCATATATATTTGATGTGCTTAAGTTCGATTGTAGATGCAAGTCTATGATTTGAAAATTTAAATACCTCAGAAGATTGCACCGTTCTTGTAAGATTGCATTGTGGGTCGATCAGGGACTGGTTATTTGAGATAGGTCCATTCCACATATATGTCATTTACATTGCTTGTCCTTGTAATAGTTTAAATTTTATTACTTCCTTGCATCCCTATCTTTTGCTATTTCTTTATTATTCGGTTAGATTTAGGATTTAAGATCATCATATTGTCAAATCTGATAAACTGAAAGATACAGTTTGCTTGTAGTAAGGTCCGATTGTGATTACCACCATTTCACATTTTATCTGAGTTGTTTTATGCATTGTTATGACCTAACAATCCATCACCCTTATTCTTCCAAGCCTACAATGTTATGCCCAAAAACCCTGAGCACTTCTGTTCAAAATTCCATGCTAATGACCCAAACAGGACTGCTGAAGAACACCTAAGGATTTTTCAAACCTGTCTCAAGGACAGGGGGATAGTTCATGAGGATGTTTCTTGCAGGTTGTTTCCCTATTCACTAGGAGAGGAGGCCTTTTACTGGTATAACCATCTTCCTGCTGGTTCGATTCTTAATTAGAATGACCTTGAAACTGCCTTTTTACAAAAGTTCTGAATACCCATTAGTGCCAACGAGTTATACCTACAGTTCATCAAAGTCAAGAGAGAGGTTAATGAGTCGATAGCCAGTTTCAATAATAGGTTCCACCGGGCATTCACCAGGTTGCAAGACCCATATGTTTTGGATGATGATACGGCCCTGGGAGTCTATTATGAAGCTCTGGATAGCTTGACAGCAACCTTCCTGAAGTGGAGACCTAACCCTCCAGACACACTAACTAATGCTTATACAGAGCCTGTCAAGCTCACCACAGATCTAAGGCAACACTTGACTGGGCCATTACCTTCTCTGGGACCAGTTGCACATCCTAACCAGATTCAGGCAGTAAATCAGGCCCTCACCAATCATACCCCAATTATGAACCCAGTTCCCCAATTGCCTATGGTACCACACCCTGGTCATCCCATGAACCAGATCTCCCCTATGACAAAATTCCCTCAACAACAAGTTAACCAACCCATGTATCAACCACAGCAGAATAGCTTCCTTGCTTATCTGCAGAATTCTGAGGTGTTGCATCAGTCCTTGGGATCCACCACAATGCCTGTCCCTCCTCAGAATAACCCGAACCAGATCCCTTACCGAGATCCCGATAGGGAGAGGATTGATGAAATGGCTGAGCAAATAAAGAAGTTAAATCTGGAGGTGACTTACTTAAGAAATCAGAACAGTCAACTGCAAGCTACCCAGAAGGGAATGCAATCTAATCAGAACAGAGAGTTTTCACAAGGACAAAATTTTGACAGGAGACAGCGTAATGATAGAGGGTTCTACAGTGACAGGGGATATAACCAGGACAGGGGTTACAACAATGACAAAGGTTTCAATAATGAAAGGAGGCAGAATTTTGATAGAGGCCAAGGAAGTGGATCAGGATTTGATAAAAGGCCGCCACAAGGACAGAATAGAACTTGGAATACAGGGCCCAATAATGGAGGAGTCCCTACCCCATTGTATTAGCCTGCTAATCAGATTGTTAATCAGTCTGCAAACCAACCGGTCAGCCAGGATAAACCTCCTAACAGTGTATATTTGGCAGAAGCAGCCCTATCAGGATGGTGCAGGCTCCATAAGACAAGCCAGCATTCGGAGTTGGAATGTCCAGAGTTCTAAACTGCTGCTTCTATTTTTCAGTATGAGGTAGAGAACAAAGTGAATGGACAGGAGGTTGTTCCCTCTAACTCCTATGATTCTCCTGTGCTGGTATTGAATCATGCTCCTTTTCCAGCCAGCAAGGAAAATGTACCAGAAGAGCCTAATTCCCAGGAACATGAAACAGACCAGATTTGTAATGGGGACGAAGTAGCTCAGTTGTTTAATGAAGATACGGTGAATGATAATGGCCCTCTCGATCAGGAGGAGGCTTATATTGAAGAAGTTCAGATGTTTCATAGACAGGGATTGAGGGATATGCCTCACAGACGCCCACAGCCTGGAGGACCGTTCACCACCTCCATTCCTCCCAACAACTTCAGTACCCCTCCAGATCCTAATGCTAGCAACAATCCGTCTTATCCACATGTTTCCAAGCAGTATCTTTAGAATGACAGACAGTCTCAAACGGAGCCACAAAAAGAAAAGATTGTTCAGGCTGGCAAGGATAAGGTGCAGGAATCACCTAAGGAAGTCTCTACTGATATGAGTGAGGAGCAGATGGCTTCATACGTTGCAGAGGAATTCAAGAAACTAAAGGTAAACCTTTCTGCATTTGAGTTATTAAGATTTCCTACAATTAGGAAGGCTGTCTTAGGTACCTATGATACAAATTCAAAGTTATTGGATAAGTCTTCTAGTGAATATGTCGGCCAAACTTCCAGTTTTCAGTCTATAAATACACAAAACCAGACACAGAATCGGACTAACCCGCCCCCTGGAGATAAGGGAAAAGAAAAGGATAGGACTCAAGTGGCCCAGGTGGATACTCAGCCCACCTTGTTTCAAGGAAAGACAGAAACTCCACCCTTTCTGATCTCAGTTCGAATCTTTGGTAAAAACCTTCACAATTGCTTGTTAGATTCTGGTGCGTCCACCAACGTGATGCCTCTAGGAGTTTGTAGGGCTCTAGGAATTACACCCGCTGATTCCCAGAAGAAGGTCACTCAGTTGGACAGAACTGAAGTGAGTGTGGTAGGAGAACTTAATATGATCCAGATGCAGATAGCTTCTGATCCAAGAATCCATCAGTTTATTAACATTCAGGTGGCTGATATTCCTGATGCATACGGTTTGATCCTAGGACGAGAGTTCACCAAGGCTCTGAATGGATATGTGTCCACTGATCACTCTCACATGTGGCTTCCATGGAAGGGAGTGCCTAATCAAATTAGAATCGAGAGGGAGCCTAGAATGAAGTATACTATAACGAAATATCAAAAGACTTCAGCAGAGGTCCTTATATCAGAAGCTAGAATGGGGAACTACCTGCTATCGGCTCAATATGAGGAATCAGATGTGGAAGAGGTACTTATGTTGCATACGATGGTAGCTGATGTTGGGACAGGGTCCAGCCATACTGAGGTTCTGACGGAATTAGTTGAAGGGGAAGAACCTGAAGACAAACAGATCAGCTTATTGGACAATTTCCAGGAATTCATTAGGCAATGTATGGAGAACCAGACTCACCTGGGAAAGAAGACAAGATTTAAGGAGTTACTCTTACCAAATTGGTGTAGAGTCCACAATGCTTCTCACTCAGAGTTGGAATGTTGTCTGTGTCAGACAGCAGTAAAACAAGTACAAAAATGCATGAATCCAACTCAGGCGGTTAAGGCAGATGAGCAGAATCTCCAGAAAGAGTGCGAAAGCCAGAAACCTGTGGTGACTGAGGCAGCCTCTAATACTGATAAACCAAAAGACAGAATGAAGAAAAATACCACTGCTGAATGCTGGACTCTCAAATTCGATGGATCCAAATCCAAGCATGGAGCTGGAGCAGGGTTTGAGCTAATCAGTCCAAAAGGTAAAAATTTATTCGCAGCTCACAGGCTCCAATTTCATTGCACCAATAATGTAGCAGAGTATGAAGCTTTAATTCATGGGCTCCTTATGGCACTCAAGAAAAATGTCAAGATTCTGCAAGTTTTTGGAGATTCAGAATTAGTAGTCAAACAAGTAAGAAAGCAGTATTCATGTCACGATAGGAGAATGACCAACTACAGGCATAGAGTATGGGACCTCATTGAGGGATTTGACGCTTTTAATATCCAATTGATCCCACAGAAGAAGAATCGAACTGCCGATTCTTTGGCCCAAGCAGCCAGCACTTTGCAGCCCCTATCTCTGTCAGGACTGAAGAAGTTTACTGTTGAGTTAACTCTTGTGCCTTCAGTTCCTGACAATGTGACTAATTTTTAGGTGTTCGAGGATGATAAGCATATCCTGGACTTTATCACAAACATAGATGTCTTTGCTTCACAGATCATTGATGAGACAGAACCCCAAGAAGCAGAATTGGATCTAGAGGGTGTACTGAATTTGAAGTCCAACACTATTCCAAGGGGAATGGTGCAGTTGGAGTGAATTTTCAATATGGATAAGATCAGAAATCATGAACAAGAGGTAAAGAAAGAATCCATCAGTGGACAGTGTGACCCTCACAATGTGGGTACTGAGGATAATATCAAGAATATTTTCATTGGCAAGGTCTGCACTCTTGAAGAAAGAGAGGGGATAATCAAGGCCCTGCATAGCTTTCCGGATATAGTAGCCTGGGGTTACGAAGACTTGAAGACTTATGATACATCCATCATAACTCATACTATACCTCTGAAGCCCGATGCCAAGCCTTTTAGACAGAGACAAAGACCTATCAATGCATTGCTGGAACCAATAATACAGAAAGAAGTCCAGAAATTGTTGTCTGCCAGAATCATATTTCCTGTCAGACATTCCATGTGGGTGGAAAATCTGGTCCCAGTAAGAAAGAAGAATGGTGAAATAAGGCTCTATGTTGACTTCAGAAATCTGAACAGGTCATCAGAAAAAGATAACTACCCAGTTCCCTCTTTGGATGAAGTGTTACAAGTGGTCAATGGATCGCAGATGATGTCCTTTCTGGATGGTTATTCAGGGTATAATCAAGTGATGGTCCAGTATGAGGACAGACACAAGACTGCTTTTACAACTAAGTGGGGAACATTTGCCTATAGGAGGATGCCATTTGGGCTTATCAATGCAGGGGCTACATTCCAGCGAGCCATGGACATTGCTTTCAAGGACATCATAGGGAAGTGTATCATCATTTACATGGATGATTTGACCATTTTTTCAAAAAATAGATGGGATCATATCTCGGATCTGTACAAAGTGTTTCAGAAGTGCAGAGAATTTGGCATCTCCCTGAATCCCAAGAAGTGTATTTTCAGAGTTACAGAAGGAAAGCTGTTAGGACATGTCATATCGGAGAAAGGAATTGCTATAGATCCGGAGAGAGTGGAAGCCATCCTGAAAATCCAGCCGCCTGCCTACAAAAAGGAGATGAAGTCCTTCTTTGGTAAGATTAACTTTGTCAGGAAATTCATCACTGGGTTTGCTGAAATTGTGAAGCCATTAAATGCTATGTTGAAACAAGATGCCAAGGTCGAATGGACTACAAAAGCAAAGGAGGCCTTTGCAGAAATTAAGAGAGCCATCGCCGATGCTCCAGTATTGGTGAGCCCAGATTACAATAAGCCTTTTTATATCTATTTGTTTGCTTCAGATCACTCATGTGTTGGAATGCTGACACAAAAATCTGATGAGGGGAACGAGCATCCCATCGCTTTTATGAGTGCACCATTAAAGGATGTAGAGTTGAAATACCCAAGTGTGGAGAAGCAAGCATATGCCCTTATTCGAGCAGTGAAGAAATTTAGGCATTATATCCTCAGAAATAAGGTGTTTGCAATTGTTCCTGATTCTGCAGTTAAGTTGCTGCTAATGCAAAACGAGTTAGGGGAGCGCAGAGCTAAATGGGTAACCATGCTTCAGGAGTATGACATTGAGATCCAGCCGATGAAGCTAGTAAGAGGACAAGGACTCACCCAAACCATGGCAGAGATAGGCCCTGAATTGTCTGTTCATAACTATAATGTTGAAGAAGTTTCCCTAGAGGGCTGGTATGATGATATAGTCTACTATCTGCTGAATCAACGACCTCCAGCTCACCTTAATGCAGTACAGAGGTGAGCCTTAAGGCCGAAAAGTGATGGCTTCATGCTGAAAGGAGCTATCCTATACAAAAAGAATCATGAAGGTATTTATTTGAGGTGCCTTGGAAGACAGGAAGCTGAAAGGGTAATGAGTGAATTTCATGAGAAATATGGTACTGGTCATGGTTCTGCGATTGCTACCGTGAATCGGATTTTGAGGGCAGGATACTACTGGCCTACATTGTTCAAGGATGTTCATCATCATGTATGGACCTGTCACACTTGTCAGACTGCAGCAACAAGAGAAAGGTGTGCAACACTCCCACTCCAACCGGTCACCGAGGTAAAACCTTTTGCTCAATGGGGTATGGACTTCATAGGTCCCATAAATCCACCATTCTCTGCAGGACACAGGTATATTTTCACCATAACTGATTACTTTACAAGATGGACTGAAGCTTTTGCTTGTAGGCAGTGTATATCAGAGGTAGTAATTGATTTTCTTGAATTTGCCATTCTCAATCGGTTTGGATGTCCTGTTGCTGTAGTGTGTGATAATGGCCCTGCCTTTGCATCTTTGAAATTCTCAAACTAGGCCTTTGATCATGGTATTATTGTAAATTTTGCATCTAATTATTATCCCTAGGGGAATGGTCTAGCTGAATCCTCTAACAAGAACCTTTTGACTGTCATCCAAAAATTGTTAGAGAGGAACCCAAAAGACTGGCACACCCAGCTTCGGTTTGCTCTTTGGGCAGATCGTACCAGAGTTAAGTCCTCCATTGGTACCTCTCCTTATCATCTAGTGTATGGTCTGGAACCAGTTTTCCCTATCCAACTCAAAATCCCAACGCTACAGTTTATCAACCAGTTTTATGATGAAGAGGATAGAAGGGAGGCCAGGCTAACAGAATTATTAAACCTTGAGGAAAAACGAAACAATGCCCTTGAAAAATTTGCCAAACATCAGGGGGTAGTTAAGAGATGGTTTGATAGGAGAGTCAAAGTCAAGGCTTTTAGGATTTCTGACCTGGTCTTGTATTGGGATAAGTCGCATGATCAGAAAGGGAGCCATGAAAAATTCGATAAGTTGTGGCTGGGTCCTTACCAGATTGCTGAAATATTGGGAGATAATGCCTTTCGTCTGAGGACTCTCACGGGAGATGACATACCACTGCCTGTCAATGGGCAGTATCTGAAACATTATTTCCAGTCTTGAGCTGTTTTCAGCTCTTTGCTTTGTAAATAGTTAGTTTATGTTGCTTTGTTGTTTGTTTGCTGGCTTTGGTTAGAATAGGTTTCCCTTTTTGCTTTGCTGGTTTTGTTTGGTTAGAGTAGGTTTGCTTTAGTTTGTTTGCTTTGTTTTGCGTTGCTCTTGCTTTTGGTCCTTTCTCTTTTGGGGATTGTGGGTGCATCTGTGTGGCAACGGTGACAAAGCAGGTCTAATGTTCTTGGTATTTCCCTTACAAACTTTGCTCATGTTTCCAGGATATCACGGTATGAATTCTTTGACCTATGTCATTTGTCCTTAGGTTGGGACAAAGGGTTTCTAGTTAGTCTGAACAGGAATATATTAGGGTCTTATATCTTTAATCTTTAATATACCTGAAGTTGTAAAAGTCCTTATAAGGTCTGGACAGGTGAAAAATCTTTTTTCTGCTCTAGTGCCACTGTGGTTCTCAGCCCTGAGTGTGAACTTCACTATTCACAAGTTGAATGAAGTGAATAAATTTTTTTTTTAAAAAATAATAATAATAATCATGAGGTTGGAATTCAACTTATCAGGGGGATCTGAATATCTCTACCGGGGCTATCGACGCCTGACTGGCAGTAGAGCTATGTTCAGGAGGACCACAGCGATAACCTCGTCGGGGCTATGGATGCCTGACTGGCAGCGAGGCTCTATCCAGGTTACTTTTAGAGTAAGTCTTTATGTAACTTGTTTATACCATGTCTGGTTCTTCTTGCAACTAAGGGTAGGTAATAAATGCATATGCACACACTTAGACCCTGGTATAGGAGCGTTTGATTGGCTGGGAGTTTCTTTGCTTTAACTTAGGGTTGTGGCTGGGTATCTGAGTTGAAACCATAAGTTCTGGGTTCTTGATTTCAGTTTGTCATCGAAATGCTCAGGAGCATTTCCCCAGCAGAGTCGCCATTTGTTGTGCAGTTTTTGCACACACGCCCCACTTGGAGTAGGGACCCTCTCTTTTAGTGTCATTGACTTTTGGTTCTATTGCACTTATCATCTTAGGGTCTTGACATGTTGGTCTTGCCGGCTTTGACCTTGTCTTGAGGTTTGAATTGATGAAAAATGAGTTTTTGGCTAAGTCCGGGTTTTCACCTAGATCCGGGATTCTCCAGCTCTAACGGATTTTCCCGAGCCCTGGTTCCTTGTCCGTCTCTGGCAGGATTCTCCGATTCCGGGTTTTTGCCTGACTTCGGGATTTTCCGGTCCTATCGGATTTTCCCGGATTCTGCCAAAATCTCGATCTTCCTGATTTCCCCGGTTTCTGCATTTCCGCGGAATCTGTGTTTCCGCGCATTCTGGGATTTTCCGCAATTCCGCTTGGGGCTTGGGTTTCCAGACTTGTCAGAAATGTCTTGTCGCGCATTAATGGTTGAGGTACCTTTGCTCATATGGGTATAAGGGCGAACTTAGGGCGTTTTCAATTTCATTCTGACTTCATTGCTGCCTTGTTGATTGCTCTGGCGATTGAGTTTTTTCTATTTGATCCCTTGAGAATTGATTCTGGTTTGTTTGCGCGGGATTGCTTGGGTGTTGGTGCTAGTATTTCTATTGCTTGGACGTGTTTGCCGCGTGGTTGATTTTCTGAGCTCGAATTTCGTTCTCTTTGATCCATGGTATGTATTCATTGCCCTTCCGTTTGCTTATGAGGTAATTAGGGGTTTTTTCGCACTGAGTATTGTTAGGTTTGGGTCAGCCCTTGATTTGATTTTGATTTCGCATTGATAGAGTCGGGGTCTGATCCGTTTTATTATGGAACCCTATTTTTCATGCCTTGTGAACTCCATTTGTCTGTGAGATGTCATATTTATCCTTTAGACGGGATTCTAGGTTGGGTTGATTGCTCGTTTTGCGTGCGAAATGTGTTATTGTGCAAAATTAGGGTTTCTCTTTGGTGTTCGGCCCAGAACAAGGGTTTTATTGTGCTTGAGTGGTTTTTGCCCCGTATCATGTTGGCTTCCCCCGCCTTATTCAGATTAGAGGGCTTTAGGTAAATCCTTAACCGATATTTTAAAACCTTAAAGCTTGTTCTAGTTTTAATGGCGGGTGGTTTGGTCATTCGGATTAGGGCATCATTATTTTGATATGGGGATTCATCATTTGCATGTTTTCGAGGGGTCTAAATCCTTTGCGCCCTGAGTCTTGTTGCTTACCGTCGGTTTTGAGATCATTCGAGCTCAGGAGGAGTAGATCCCGTGGTCGTTTGACTTATGGTTCGCATCTTATCATTTTTCGGGTTTCCGAGGTCGTCGCGAAATTTCCTTGCTCCCGGATTTTCCTGGTTTGGGTTTATTCCGCGGGCTGGGGTTATTTCCGGTGCATTTTGAACTGTCCGCGAAAATCCGTTCCATCCGAATTTCTCCGGATTTCCTGTCTGGTTGTGTTCTTTGTGATATTTCGATGATAGGATTAATGGAACGATTGTCGGGTGTTTATTTCTTGTTGCTAATGAGTGAATTTAACGATTATCCTTTGATTTTCTATCTGCACTAATGATCTATATGATTAACGATGCTTTGGCAGCAGGAATCCGTCTGGGTCGGATTTCTCTGAAATTCCGCCCCGACGGTATTTTCCCGGATTGCGGATTTTTCCCGGACTATCTGATTTCTCTGGATCTCGATGGATTAGTAGTTAGCAATGGATTTTGATGGATTTACATGATTTGTGCTAACCCTTTGAACTGGAATATGAATAATAATTGGATTCTAATGACAATTTTTGGATGTGTAGGCCGAACTGAGCAAAGCTGTTGCCGGGAAGTCCAAAGGTGGTGCAGGAGCGTCTTCAATTTCTGAGACTGAAAGGTTGAGACTGGATATGAAGGGCCAGCTCCCGGAAAGTAAGATATCTTCCGTGTGGGCTGAAGTATCAGACACGAATGTTGGTGCCTGGCGCTATGAGGAGTTCAAACAGAGGACGGTTGAGAAGGACCAGTCGGCTTTGAGACAAGGAATGATGAACTCTGGATTAGTGCATGTGGCAGGGTTCCCTCCAGCGGTTCAGTTCTATGAGTTGATTTTGGAATGTGCAAGACAGTATGACTTTGATACCCAGATGGTAGTCAGCACTGAGGGACGAGTCTTGGCAAACTTCAGTCCGGCCTCCATTGCATGAACTTTCAGCATGCCGAACCTTCCTTCAGTCTGTGCTTTGAACATTGACACTGCTAAGACCTATTACGAGAATGAGCCAGTCAAAGCTCAGCAGATCATTAACTCATGGCTGGAAAAGCCAAAATCTCACCATTCCAAGTTGCCCAAGCAACTGCACAGGGTAAAATTTAGGTCTGACATATATGATGCCATCACGCTATTGAGCAGGGTGGCTGGACTGAGAACTGCAGGGGTATTGGAGAATTGGATGGTCCATGTGATCACCAAGATGAGCTAGGGGACAAACTATCACTGGGCGGGGCTCATTAGTGCAGAGATTGACAAACAACTAAGAAATGTCCTGGAGGCGAAGAAGTTCAATATGTCTTCTTACATTATGTATGTGCTGGCCATTTCCTATCGCTACAAAGGTTTGACTCCGAGTGGAACCATTGGACAGGACATCATCTATGAAGTTTATCCGGAACTACATTTAGGACATAAGGATTACAGGAGGACAAATGATGCATTCACAATGCACATTACCCAGATACTTCAAAATGCAGAACATATCAGATTATCCGATGGAGCTAGGGGACTAATCAAGAACTACGGAGCATGGTTTATCCAGTTCCCTATATTCACCTACCTCCGGATTGATGGATGTCCAGTTGCCCCTTACAGGTTGCCTCGATATCCCACTGACCATATTGTGCTGTTGGAAGTTGCGCGACAAATTTGTGAGTTTGATGCAGTTGTGAAGAGAGGAAAGCATAAGACAGGATTCGGAGGAGACTTCCCTCTTGGGATTGGTGTGGGGGAAGTGTGCCCATCTATTCAATCAGCTCACACTGCGGGTGAGGAGTTGGCAACTTATGGATTCTCTTTCCATTCGAAGAGAATGAACTTTGACATAACAGGAGAGGCCCAAAAGAAGGCTACCTGGGAGTACAGGCATAAAGAGGACTTAGAAGACTACTGGGTCAATATCAAGGATGACCTCGATGCAAGGAAGAAAAGGTATTCTAGGCTGCCTGTGGAGGCCATTAGACAATACAATGTTAAGCTGATTCCGGATTAGCTTGATGATGATGGAAAATTGGTTCAAGACCATGTTTACAAGCCCATAAAGGACAGGTCAGTTGCGGACATTGATTGGAACGAACCTGAAGTGACAGAGTTAGAGGACCTGATGGCTCCTGTGTTGAGGTTTACCTTTTCTTGGGTTAAGCATAAAGTCTGGGAGTTAGAGAATGCCAATGTGCCTTGCACCTTTGAACTGATGGGGAATCTTAACCCCATGTCAACTTCTGAGGAGTCCGGGGAAGAGGACCCCAAAGGGAAATCAGCTAAAGCCTCACCTTTCAAGATTAAAGTCAGAGGTCCTAAGGGGGCTGGACATACAACAAAGAGGAAACCAATTGGCAAGCGCAGGTGGAAGACCCTGACAATTAGCAAGTCCTCAGATGAGGAGGAAACAAAGAAGGTTGAAGAGGAGGATGCTCCTCCACCACCGAAGAAGACAAGAACTACAAGGACAACCAAGAAGAAAGACCAGACCGCTTCGGAGGATGAACCTCCAATTGTAGATGTAGAGAGCTCCGGAGGGGAGAAAACCAAAGTATATACCAGAAAATCAAGAACTCCTTCTCCCAAGGATGCTACACAGCCGGGGGACTCTCCTCCAACACAACCAGTTGAAGAGCAGGATAAGCCTGTTTCTCCTCTGCCAAGTGCACCAGAACTAGAGAATCTGGATGAGCAGGGAATTAGCGGGGAGGCCGAGCAGTTCGAGGAGGGGACGCTGTATAGTGAAGCAGCCGAGTTTGAGGCAGAAACAGAAGAGAGACACACTTCTCCACTGGTGCAATACGAGGATTCCCAGGAAAGTGAAAGGGGCCACGGATCACCAGAGCCGGAGGAAAGCATCCCTGCTAGGACTCCATCACCGGTACTTCTAGAATTAGGGCTTGAGGAGGTCGACCAAGCCAAGCAGAGTCCGAAGAAAGAAGATGACAAAGTAACAACTAAGGAGGAGGTCGAGGTCACAGCTGCAAAAGAGGAAAAAGTGACAGAAGTACCGGAAGAAACCAGGACAGAGGAAATCTGGACTACCCCTGTAGCCCCGGACTGGTTAGAAAAGGAGCTGGCCAGGAAGAAACAGGTGATTGTTGAGGACACTCCGTTAGATTGGGATGAAATGCTGTCCCAGATTGGCAAAGGAAGGAAGAAGAAGGTCACCAAGGTGATTTCCCAGGTGGAAAGAGATGAAGCTCACAACAGAGTAGTTCACGTCGCCACCCCTGCAGCAGATAAGACAAGAGATGATGTTACAGGCCGGGACTACAATGTCCAAACTATTAACCTTGGGCTGGCCTCCCTGGAGCAGGATATTGAGGAGTTTGAGGGGTCTAGTGCCGTAATTGTTGACAGACTAAAAAGGGAGACTCAGACCAAGCGAGAGCTGAAAAGGGAGAATGAAAGATTGAGGAAGAGTTTGGAAGAAGTGATGAAGCCTCTGCAGTCTTTCCACCCCTCCTCTTCTACTACTCCGGGTTTTCTGCTTAAGGAGACAATTTCCGGAATTGAAAAGATGAAGGCCTCCGCTCAAGCTACCACTGATTGGCTGAAGGATGTCTAGATGAAGGGAGATGAGGCTATGAAGGAGATCTTGTCTGTGGGCAGGGATGCAGTCCGGGCAAAAGAAATGTTGGAGTACATCTTGTCTCAGGATAGGGATGACATAGATCTCCTGTTGCAGAAGTCGAGGATTATCCTGGGGCATGGAAAGGAGCGGTTAGTTAAGGATGGGATCCTTCCTTCCTCCAGGCTGGATGAACCCTGGAAGTGGTTCGAGGCATTGCAGATCAGACAGAGGACATTAAAGAAGATACAAAAGTGAAGGAAGTCAGTTGATGGCGACCATATAGCAGTTTATGACGGATGCATTGCCTTCTTTGAGGTGATGACAGGGAGGAAGAAGATAGCTCCCAAATATTTGAGCTTAGATCAACTGAAGGAGTGGTGGCATGAAATTTATGCCACAGATTCTGATGGAGCTGTCACTTGTCACCTACTTGATGATGCAGCTACATACTTAGCGGTGATGGATAGATACATGGCCAATAGGGAGGACTGGAATAAAATTGTCGAAACGGTCCAAGGAAGAGATAGATTCAATTAAATGCCGACTCAGGGTCTTACCATCGCCACCTATTGTTGAGTTGGATAGAATATTCTCGAGTGTCCAAGGGACGCCAGTGCAGGAGAAGGGCAAAGGGAGTGGCAGTTAATGCTCATTTTGAGATTTGTGCTTCCCTATTATCATAGGGCATGCATTGGACCGGACTTCCTTGGGGACTGTGTCAGAGCCGACTTGGATGATGGCATTAAATGTGTGCCTTAGTTCGTTTCCTTGGCCGACCTGTTTTGGCGGTTTTTATTATTTTGTAAAAATGTTTGGCTGGGCCGACATGTTTTGGGGGGAATTTGCTATAAATTGGCATTCTTGCCTTATTGTAAGGGTTAGACATTGATTATAGACATAGCAAGACAGTAATAGAGATTAGCAAGAGCTATAGTTAGAGTATTTGAAGTTCCTTGAAGCAAACATTATATCAGAACGGTTGAATTGTTGCAGCATTTGGTGATTAATACAATTGAAGACATTATGGTTTTCCTGGTGAAATCATTTGTGTTATTTCATCTTGCATGGTTCCTTTGTTCTATCTTTTAAATTGCTTGAAGATTTAGGGTTTAGTATTCAGAAGTAAATTAGTTTTGGTTGCATAAATGATGTTTGTGATTTCATATTTGGAATGTTTGTAGCTATCTCTGGTCTATACTCGCAGTAACTATCTGATTGTAGTAGGCTGGTAAAGTCAACCTGGACCGTATATTCAGTGTGCTTAAGTTCGATTGTAGATGCAAGTCTATGATTTGAAAATCTGTATTCCTCAGAAGATGGCACCGTTCTTGTAAGATTGCTTTGTGGGTCAAATAAGAATTGGTTATTTGAGATAGGTCCATTCCACATATATGTCATTTACATTGCTTGTCCTCGCAATAGTTTAAATTTTATTACTTCCTTGCATCCCTATCTTTTGCTATTTTCTTTATTATTCAGTTAGATTTAGGATTCAAGATCACCATATTGTCAGATCTGATAAATTGAAAGGATACAGTTTGATTGTAGTAAGGTCCGATTGTGATTACCAACATTTCACATTTTATCTGATTTGTTTTATGCATTGTTATGACCTAACACCCGAGAGACCTTGGGGTGATTTTCAGTGATTTATTATTGAAGATAACCTTTCAAGAGAGATAGGATATTATATTCTGTCTGAGTTGTTGCTGTGCAGAAAACACCATCAACAAATTGGCGCTAGAAGGAGGGCCTGAATGAGCACACTGGATCGTTTCTTGAATGCCATCTCTCCAGAGAGATATAGGAGAAATACCAAATCCACCACTAGAGAGTAAGATTTAGAAGAACTTCAATTTCCCAATAGGTCAAGGAGGACTAGAGAGAGGGGAGAATCATCATCACCCATCCCTTCACCCACATTGTCCACATCTTCACATCCTGAGGTTAAGGCTATACCCATCCCTGAAGAGGTTCCTATTCAACAGCCTCAGTCTGTCGTTAACCAACCACAACCGCCACCTTCGCTCTTACCAATGGCTTTTCTTGCCAATAATCCATCACCTTTGTTCTTCCAAGCCTACAATGTTATGCCCAAGAACCCTGAACACTTCTGTTCAAAATTCCATGCTAATGACCCAAACAGGACTGCTGAAGAGCACCTGAGGATTTTCCAGACTTGCCTCAAAGACAGGGGGATAGTTCATAAGGATGTTGCTTGTAGGTTGTTCCCTTATTCACTAGGAGAATAAGCCTTTTATTGGTATAACCATCTCCCTGCCGGTTCAATTCTTAATTGGAATGACCTTGAAAAGGCCTTTTTATAGAAGTTCCAGATTCCCATCAGTGCCAATGAGCTATACCTGCAGTTCATCAAGGTTAAGAGAGAGGTTAACGAACCCATAGCCAGTTTCAATAATAGGTTTCATTGTGCATTCACCAGATTACAAAACCCATATGTTTTGGACAATGGTACTGCCCTGGGAGTATATTATGAAGCTTTGGATAGCCTAACAACAACCTTTTTGAAATGGAGACCCAACCCTCCAGGTACCCTGACTGATGCTTATACAGAGGCTGTCAAGCTTAGTACAGATCTAAGACAACACTTGACTGGGCCATTGCCTTCTCTGGGACCAGTTGCACATCCTAACCAGATTCAGGCGGTAAATCAGGCCCTCACCAATCATACCCCAATTATGAACCCAGTTCCCCAATTACCTATGGTACCACACCCTGGTCATCCCATGAACCAGATCTCTCCTATGACAAACTTCACTCAACAAGTTAATCAGCCAATGTATCAAACACAGCCAAGTAGCTTCCCTGCTTATCTGCAGAATTCTGAGGTGTTGCATCAGTCTTTGGAATCCGCCACAATGCCTATCCCCCCTCAAAGTAACCCGAACCAGATCCCTTACCAAGATCCTAATAGGGAAAGGATTGATGAAATGGCTAAACAAATAAAGAAGCTAAATCTAGAGGTGACTTACCTAAGAAATCAGAATAGTCAGTTGCAAGCTGCTCAGAAGGGAATGCAATCTAATCAGAACTGTAAGAATTGGCTATGAAGGTAGCCACCCAAGATCTAGAGGCCTAATAGAAAGCACAAAGGAGAGAGATAGAATATGACAAGAATAAACTGTATTCAATGTCAATAATATGAGAGAATGGTACTCAATACTATGCTATGCTATATGAAAGTACATAGGAGACCCCTTGGATATATAGCCAAGGTGAGAACATAGGAGGGCATAAGATTATGAAAAGTGTCGTAATCTTATGACATGTGACAACAATGAAGAGTTATCACTCCATCTAAAGTGGAAAAGGATAATGTGATAATCTCCACAAAAGGTGGATCACCCACAAAAGGTGGAGAGATGTGTCCACAAAAGGTGGAAGTGATTAGGTATGAGATGTCAACTCCACCAAAGGTGGAAAATCTCCAACAACCTCCTATGTGGTCCCTAAGTAAGCTTAACTAAGGTGTAATCATGACCTAGGACAAGGTACAAGACATTTAATTACACCAACACCCCCCCTTAAGTGCAACTTAGGGAGAATGTACACACATGTAAACAATGCAAGATGGGTCCCAGCTATGAGGCCATGTTAGGTACCCATGTACAAATGCAATCTCTCACAAGTGGAGTAAAGATAGAAAAACCCAGTGGGAAAAAACTACCCCCCAAAAGAGAGATGAGATACAAAAAAATATGAACAT
This sequence comes from Sequoia sempervirens, assembly GCA_007258455.2. Taxonomy (NCBI): domain Eukaryota; kingdom Viridiplantae; phylum Streptophyta; class Pinopsida; order Cupressales; family Cupressaceae; genus Sequoia; species Sequoia sempervirens. Next base: position 176,661,452 of record VDFB02256132.1, on the reverse strand, counting down.
AGCATGAGAAGGAAAAAACCCCATGTGAGGAAAAAGTCCCCCCCATACAAGAGAAGAAGAGAGACAAGGTAGCCCCCCTTCAATGTATAATGATCACCCATAGAAGATGCTCGAGAAGGAATGAAGAAGCTACTCCAAAACTGTCGAACAACGTTCCTCCCCTTGGGAAGAAACAATACCAAAGGTGCATGAATGAAGTCTCCCCAATCCACAAGTGAAGAAGGAAGAACCCTCAAAGTGTAAGAAGTCTCTGAAATCTGCTCAAGTGTCCCTGTGTCGATGCCGAAAGATGTCTTTCCCAAACCATGTGAAGCTGCAATGTAGTCACCTCCTGGAATTTGTGAGAAACCCTTTGCAACACCACTCTCATCTGCTGAAAAAGACAACTCAGGATCTAGCAAGGATGAAGATAGAACATACTCCAAAGACAATGTCTCCTCAAAAGAGAAAGTGGCCTCCTCCAACTGTTGTAAAGATGCATCCACAATCACATCAACCTCGAAAGACTGATCATGTAGAGGAGGGTCAGAGTGTTCCCTCGCAACAACTGAAGAAGAATCACCTTCATCAAAGAGAAGATGTAAGTAATCAAGTGTGTCTCCCAAGTCTGCAATGTAGGATTCCACAAACAAATTGCTAATGTCTGTCAAGTAGTCATCCCATGAAGCTGCTGCTGGAAGACAAGGTATACACTGTTGCACTGAATCACAAGGTACTGAAACTGTTGGAACACAAGTATCATCAGGTACATCAGTCAATGTAGGAGATGGAGTATCAACAATAGGTTCAAGAACCTCAGGAGTAGAGAGCACTCCAAGATTCAAGTAACCATACTCAATCTCCTCAAGTGTGTCCACACTAGGGTGAACTGAATCATCAATAGGAGCAAAATATGAGAAGGTGTAGAACCGAGAACGATCATCAAACTCCCCAATTGCAACAAGAGCCTTGCTATGCAAATCCCGAACAATGACAGAATCTGGTGTGAACTCTACACTCTGTCCTGAACCACTATGTGTAATCTGATAGATGGAGAGGATATTCCTTGACAAGGTAGGCACACATAGAACATCATTGAATGTTCCACCTTCAACGTTAATAGAACCCTTCCCACAAACTGCCAAAGATGTGTTGTTGGCCATCAAAATGGGTGGTGATGAACAAGAATCAAATGAAGAGTACATATCCTTGCACAGAGTCATATGATGTGAAGCTCCTGAATCAAGGATCCACTTATCTGTATTGGAATCTGCAAAAGCAAGAAATGCTTGCCCCTTATGTTTATCATGTTGAGATGAAGAAGAAGGAGATGAGCTAGATGTTGTTGCCATGAGAGTTGTTCCTTTTCCCTTAGAAGAAGTGGAAGGGGATGAGTCCTTCTCTTGATATGTAGCTGGAAAGTTGATGTTGTTCTTCTTAAGGATGTGTTTCAACTCATCAATTTGCTTAACATGACAACGATGCTCATCATGACCAATCCTTTTGCAATATGCACATGTTGGTTGCTCCCTCTTGCTTGAATTATTGTACTTCTTTGAAGAAGATGAAGTTGAGCTTTGTTGTGGAGGAGTGGATTTTTTGTTCTCTCCTTGTGGCTTTGGCGAAGATTGCTTTTGGTCTTTCCCTTTGCCTTGCTTATTGTTTCCATGATTGACCACCAATGCTCTTGAAGTTGAAGACTTGAGAATACCCATTTTCATCAACTTATTTTGCTCAAGAATCAAAAGATCTGTGAGAGCCTCAAAAGATGGTGTTTTGAAGTTACTTATTGTCAATCTTTGAGTTTGAAAACTTGAAACAAAGGCTGCATACTCAACTGGAAGTTTATCTAACAAGTTGAAGACCAATTGATCATCCTCTTTTTCAATACTACAATCTTTTAGTTGTACTCTTAGTTCAGTTGCCTTAGTGACATAATCCTGAATTGTATCAAAATCTTTGGGATCAAGGCTTAAGAGATCATGTTCAAGTTTGTATCCCTTAACCTTATCAATCTTACCATACAAAGCAGCAAGTTTATCCCAAGCTTCCTTAGCTGTAGTACATTTATCAACATGGAAAATGAGATCATCTGAAATGAACTTTCTAAGTGTACCCAATGCCATAGAAGTTTTAGTGAGCCAATCCATATATGCTGTTGGATCTGCCTTAGGATCTGAAGGTGCAGTTATGGTTCCATCAATGTAGTAAATTAAACCTTTTTCCATTAGTTTACTCCATGCTCGTACTTTCCAAGTACCATAATTATGTGCAGTTAAGAGTGGAACTTTAGATGAACCCATGATGCAATGCAAGAGCACAAGAGAGAAAATAGGAACAATCACACAAGATACACCCCCCCAAATTCACTCAATCAAAGTACCCCCCACAAATAGATGATTTTGGCACTTTATAATGTAGTGCATGTACAATAGGCCACTTGCAACTTGGCTAAGTGGACTTATGATTTTTGATTTACAACTTGCTAATAAAGATGCTGATAATAGACTAGAACAAATAAGCAAAGACCTAATTCCAGATCTATGCAATACAAGTGCCAAATAGGCCAAAAAAGACCATATGCTGAAAGTACAAAATCCACTCAAGATCACTTCAAAATGATTGTAGATTCAAGAATTAGACGAAAAATCATGCACTTTAAAAAAAAACGGCACCTGAAAAGGAGTTCATATGAGCCTGAACGAAGCCTCTGAAGTTGCAAAAATGGTGACAAGACAGGTACAGTGTTGAGAAAGTGAAAATTATGGAAAATATGTCCACCAAAATCAGAAATCGAGTACACCACTATGAAGTACACGAAAAATTAGCCTAAATCAAAAAAAGTTGCTCGAAAAAAGGAGCAAAAATGAGCGAGATATGGCCTTTCAAAGTCGAACTGCAAAATTGAAAAGCTCATTGGTGAGGGGGCAAAATTTTTTGAACCAGCACTGATGTCATCGCTGATGTGTGATGACATCAGCAAACTCCCCGATTAAATATGATGGTCTTGTGCCTGTCATCGTCACCGTCGGTCTTGCCGGGAAAATTTGCGTTGACGGAATATGCTCTGAGAATCTCGACGATGGAATATTCTGCTGTTCCCGAAATCTTGAAGATTCTCCTGCCGAAATGTGAATGGAGAAAGAACCGCCGGTGGTGTAAAAGAACTGTCGGAGAATATGAAGCGGTCACCGGTGAGAGTGGGAGAGGGGCCCGCGGGGGCCGATTGTAGGCTGCAGACGAAGGGACGGGCGGTGAATAGAAGCCTGCCACTTGGCGGATGTGCAGGGCCCGATACCGCCTACTACGGGTACCAAGTACCCTGCGTACGCAGTGTACCAGGGTACTGCGGATTTGAATCCGCAGATTTTTTATTTTTTATTTTTTAAAATTTTTTTTGATTTATAATTTTTGATTTATAAAAAACAAAAATTTGAAATACAAAATTTTTGATTTTTATAAAACTTTACAATAAAAGTCTGCTAAAAAATTTTCAAAAAATTCTCAGCAGAAATGCAAAACTATATATTTTTTTTTTTGAGATTTACAAAAAATTGCAGAAGATCTGCAATATTTGACAATAAAATATCTCAAAAAAAAATTTCTAAAATTTTCAACTGCACTATAGAAAAATTTGAAAAAATACCCAAATTGGAGAATTTTCAGATCTGGAGCTCCCGATGTCCGATTTGGATGAAACGAAAGGCGATCTCAACTGGAAACAGCCTCCTGAACGCAATGGTGGACTCAGATTTGGCGTAGGATGCTCCAAAATGCTGTAGCAACATAGATCTGAAAATAGACCAATCTTCAAATACACCAAGATCTCTCCAAAATGGCAATCCAAAGACGCTCCAATCGCTCTGATACCATGTAAGAATTGGCTATGAAGGTAGCCACCCAAGATCTAGAGGCCTAATAGAAAGCACAAAGGAGAGAGATAGAATATGACAAGAATAAACTGTATTCAATGTCAATAATATGAGAGAATGGTACTCAATACTATGCTATGCTATATGAAAGTACATAGGAAACCCCTTGGATATATAGCCAAGGTGAGAACATAGAAGGGCATAAGATTATGACAAGTGTCGTAATCTTATGACATGTGACAACAATGAAGAGTTATCACTCCATATAAAGTGGAAAAGGATAATGTGATAATCTCCACAAAAGGTGGATCACCCACAAAAGGTGGAAGTGATTAGGTATGAGATGTCAACTCCACCAAAGGTGGAAAATCTCCAACAACCTCCTATGTGGTCCCTAAGTAAACTTAACTAAGGTGTAATCATGACCTAGGACAAGGTACAAGACATTTAATTACACCAACAAGAACAGAGAGTTTTCACAAGGACAGAACTTCGACAGGGGACAGCGTAATGACAGAGGGTTCTACAATAACAAGGGATATAACCAGGATAGGGGTTACAACAATGACAAAGGTTTCAATAATGAAAGGAGGCAGAATTTTGACAGAGGCCAAGGAAGTGGATCAGGATTTGATAAAAGGCCACCACAAGGACAGAACATAACTTGGAATACAAGGCCCAATAATGGGGGAGTTCCTACCCCATTAGATCAGCCTACTAATCAGATTGTTAATCAACCTGCAAACCAACCAGTCAGCCAAGACAAACCTCCTAACGGTGTATATCTAGCAGAAGCAGCCCTATCGGGGTGGTGTAGGCTCCATAAGACGAGCCAACATTCAGAATTGGAGTGTCCAAAATTTCAAACTGCAGCCTCCATTTTTTAGTATGAGGTGGAAAATAACGCTAATGGGCAGGAAATCATTCCTTCTAACTCATATGATTCTTCTGTGCTGGTGTTAAATCATGCTCCTTTTCCAGCCAGTAACGAAAATATATTGGAAGAACCTGATTCCCAGAAAGATGAAACATATCAGATTTGTAATGGAGATGAAGTGGCCCAGTTGTTTAACGAAGGAGAGATAAATGACAATGGTCCCCTGGATCAGGATGAAGCTTATGTTGAAGAAGTACAGATGTTCCAGAGACAAGAATTGAGGGATATGCCTCATAGACGTCCACAGCCTGGAGGACCTTTCACTACCTCCATTCCTCCCAACAATTTCAGTACTCCTCCAGATCCTAATGCCAGCAACAATCTGTCCTATCCACATGTCTCCAAGCAGTACCTTTTGAAAGATAGACAAGCTCAGGCTGAACCACAGAAGGAAAAGGCTGTTCAGGTAAGCAAGGAGAAGGTAGAGGAACCTTCTAAGGAAGTTTCTACTGACATGAGTGAGGAGCAGATGGCTTCATATATTGCAGAGGAATTCAAGAAACTAAAGGTAAACCTTTCTGCATTTGAGTTATTAAGATTTCCTACAATTAGGAAGGTTGTCTTAGGAGCTTATGATGCAAGTTCAAAGTCATTGGATAGGTCTTCTAGTGAGCATGTTGGCCAGACTTCTAGTTTTCAGTCCGTGAACATACAAAATCAGACTCAAAATAGGACCAACCCACCTCCTGGAGATAAGGGAAAAGAAAATGACAGAACTCAAGTGGCCCAGGTAGATACCCAGCCCACTTTGTTTCAAGGTAAAACATAAACCCTTCCATTTCTGATCTCAGTCCGAATCTTTGGTAAGAACCTTCACAATTGTCTATTAGATTCTAGTGCTTCCACCAATGTGATGCCTCTCAGAGTTTGCAGAGCTCTGGGAATAACACTTGCTGATTCCCAGAAGAAGGTCACTCAGTTGGACAGAACCGAAGTGAGTGTGGTAGGAGAACTTAACATGATCTAGATGCAGATAGCCTCTGATCCAAGGATCCAACAGGTCATCAACATTCAGGTGGCTGACATTCCTGATGCATACAGTTTAATTTTAGGAAGGGATTTTACGAAGGCTCTGAATGGGTATGTGTCCACTGATCACTCTCACATGTGGCTTCCCTGGAAAGGAGTGCCTAATCAGATAAGGATTGAGAGGGAGCCTAGAATGAAGTACATGATAACAGAATACCAAAAGACTTCAACTGAAGTTCTCATATTAGAAGCTAGAATGGGAAATTACTTGCTATCGGCCCAGTATGAAGAATCAGATGCAGAAGAGGTATTGATGTTGCATACGATGACAGCTGATGTTGGGACAAGGTCTAGCCATACTGAGGTTCTGACAGAATTAGTTGAAGAGGAAGCACCTGAAGACAAACGGATCAGCTTATTGAACAATTTCTAGGAATTCATTAGGCAATGTATGGAGAACCAGATTCACCTGGGAAAGAGGACAAGCTTTAAGGAGTTACTCTTACCAAATTGGTGTAGAGTCCATAATGCCTCTCACTCAGAGTTGGAATGTTGTCTGTGTCAGAAAGCAGTAAAACAAGTACACAAATGCATGAATCCAGCTCAGGCAATTAAGGAGGATGGGCAGAATCTCTAAGAAGAGTGCGAAAGCCAGAAACCTGTGGTGACTGAGGCAGCCTCTAACACTGATAAACCAAAAGACAAAATGAAGAAAAATACCACTGCAGAATGCTGGACTCTCAAATTCGATGGATCCAAATCCAAGCATGGAGCCGGAGTAGGGTTTGAGCTGATCAGTCCAAAAGGTAAAAATTTCTTTGCAGCTCATAGGCTCTAATTTCATTGCACCAATAATATAGTAGAGTATGAAGCATTAATTCATGGACTCCTTATGGCACTCAAGAAAAAGGTCAGGGTTCTGCAAGTTTTTGGAGATTCAGAATTAGTAGTCAAACAAGTAAGGAAGCAGTATGCGTGTCACGATAGGAGGATGACCAACTATAGGCATAGAGTGTGGGACCTCATTGAGGAATTTGACACTTTTAATATCCAACTGATCCCACAGAAAAAGAATCAAATTGCTGATTCTCTGGCCCAAGCAGCCAACACTCTGCAGCCTCTGTCTCTGTCAGGATTGAAGAAGTTTACTATTGAATTAACTCCTGTGCCATCGGTTCCTGACAATGTGACTAATTTTTAGGTGTTTGAGGATGATAAACATATCCTGGACTTTATCACAAACACAGATGTCTTTGCTTCACAGATCATTGATGAAACAGAGCCTCAAGAAGCAGAATTGGATCTAGAGGGTGTGCTAAATTTGAAGTCCAATACTATTCCAAGGGGAATGATACAGTTAGAGAGAATTTTCGATACAGACAAAATCATAGATCAAGAACAAGAGACAAAGAAAGAATCTGTTAGTGGACAGTGTGACACTCACAATGTGGGTACTAAAGATAATGTAAAGAATATTTTCATTGGTAAGATTTGTACTCTTGAAGAAAGACAGGGAATAATCAGAGCCCTATACGATTTTTCAGATATAGTGGCATGGGATTATGAAGACTTGAAGACTTATGATACATCCATCATAACTCATACTATACCTCTGAAGCCAGGCGCTAAACCTTTCAGACAGAGACAGAGACCTATTAATGCACTGTTGGAGCCAATCATACAGAAGGAAGTTCAGAAATTGTTGTCTGCTAGAATCATATTTCCTGTCAGGCATTCAACTTGGGTGGCCAATCTGGTTCCGATAAGAAAGAAGAACGGTGAAATTAGGCTCTGTGTTGACTTCAGAAATCTGAACAGATCATCAGAGAAAGATAATTATCTAGTTCCCTCTATGGATGAAGTGTTATAGGTGGTAATGGATCGCAAATGATGTCCTTTCTGGATGGGTATTCAGGGTATAATCAAGTGATGGTCTAGTATGAGGACAGACACAAGACTGCTTTTACAACTAAGTGGGGAACCTTCACTTACAAGAGGATGCCATTTGGGCTTATTAATGCAGGAGCCACATTTCAATGAGCTATAGATATTGCATTCAAGGACATCATAGGAAAGTGCATTATCATTTACATGGATGATCTGACTATTTTCTCCAAAAATAGAGGGGATCATATTTCAGATCTGCGTAAGGTGTTCCAGAAGTGCAAAGAATCTGGCATCTCGTTGAATCCCAAAAAGTTTATCTTCGGAGTTATAGAAAGCAAGCTGTTGGGGCACGTGATATCAGAGAAAGGAATTGCTATAGACTCGGAGAGAGTGGAGGCCATCCTAAAAATTCAGCCACCTGCCAGCAAAAAGGAGATGAAATCCTTCTTCGGTAAGATTAACTTTGTTAGGAAATTCATCACTGGATTTGCTGAGATTGTGAAGCCGTTAAATGATATGTTGAAGCAAGATGCCAAGGTCGAGTGGACTGCAGAAGCGAAGGAGTTCTTTGCAGAGATTAAGAGAGCCATTGTCGATGCTCCAGTGTTGGTGAGTCCAGAATATAGCAAGCCCTTTTATATGTATTCCTTTGCTTCAGACCACTCATGTGCTGGAATGCTGACACAAAAGTCTGATGAGGGGAATGAGCATCCCATTGCTTTCATGAGTGCACCATTGAAGGATATTGAGCTGAAGTACCCGAGTGTGGAGAAGCAAGCATATGCCCTTGTGTGAGAAGTGAAGAAATTTAAGCATTATATCCTTAGAAATAAGGTGTTTGCAATTGTTCCTGATTCTGCAGTTAAGTTGCTGCTGATGCAAAACAAGTTAGGGGAGCGCAGAGCTAAATGGGTGACCATGCTTCAGGAGTATGACATTGAGATCCAGCCAATGAAGTTGGTAAGAGGACAAGGACTCACCCAAACCATGGCGGAGATAGGCCCTGAATTGTCTGTTCATAACTATAATGTTGAAGAAGTTTCCCCAGAAGGCTGGTATGATGATGTAGTCCACTATCTGCTAAATCAACGACCTCTAGCTCACATTAATGCAGTACAGAGGTGAGCCTTAAGGCTGAAAAGTGACCGCTTCATGTTGAAAGGAGTTGTCCTATACAAAAAGAATCATGAAGGTATTTATTTGAGGTGCCTTGGAAGACAGGAAGCTGAAAGGGTAATGAGTGAATTTCATGAGAAATATGGTACTGGTCATGGTTCGGCGATTGCTACTGCGAATCAGATTTTGAGGGTAGGATACTACTGGCCTACATTGTTCAAGGATGTTCATCATCATGTACGGACGTGTCACACTTGTCAGACTGCAGCAACAAGAGAAAGGTGTGCAGCACTTCCGCTCCAACCGGTCACTAAGGTAAAACCTTTTGCTCAATGGGGTATGGACTTCATAGGTCCCATCAATCCACCATCCTCTGCAGAACACAGGTATATTCTCACCATAACTGATTACTTTACAAGATGGACTGAAGCTTTTGCTTGTAGGCAGTGTACATCAGAGGTAGTAATTAATTTTCTTAAATCTGCCAGTCTCAATCAGTTTGGATGTCCTGTTGCTGTGGTATGTGATAATGGTCCTGCCTTTGCATCTCTGAAATTCTCAAACTGGGCCTTTGATCATGGCATTGTTGTTAAGTTTGCATCTAATTATTATCCCCAAGGGAATGGTCTAGCTGAATCCTCTAACAAGAACCTATTGACTGTCATCCGAAAATTATTAGAGAGGAACCCAAAAGACTGGCACACCCAGCTTTGGTTTTCTCTTTGGGCAGATCATACCAGAGTTAAGTCTTCCATTGGTACCTCTCCTTATCATTTAGTGTACAGTCTGGAACCGGTTTTCCCTATCCAACTCAAAATCCCAACTCTATAGTTTATCAACCAGTTTTATGATGAGGACGATAAAAGGAAAGCGAGGTTGGCTGAATTATTGCACCTTGAGGAAAAATGAGACAATGCCCTTGAAAAATTTGCCAAACATCAGGGGGTAGTTAAGAGATGGTTTGATAGGAGAGCCAAAGTCAAGGCTTTTAGGATTTCTGACCTAGTCTTGTATTGGGATAAGCCACATGATCAGAAAGGGAGCCATAGAAAATTTGATAAGTTGTGGCTGGGTCCTTACCAGATTGCCAAAATATTGGGAGATAATGCCTTCCGTATGAGGACTCTCATGGGAGATGACATACCACTGCCTGTCAATGGGCAGTATCTGAAACATTATTTCCAGTCTTGAGCTGTTTGCAGCTCTTCGCTTTGTAAATAGTTAGTTTAGGTTGCTTTGTTGTTTGTTTGCTTGCTTTGGTTAGAATAGGTTTCCCTTTTTGCTTTGCTTGTTTTGTTTGGTTAGAGTAGGTTTGCTTTGGTTTGTTTATTTTGGCGTTGCTCTTGCTTTTGGTCCTTTTTCTTTTGGGAATTGTGGGTGCATCTGTATGGTAACAGTGACAAAGCAGGTCTAATATTCTTGGTATTTCCCCTACAAGCTTTGATCATTTTTCCAGAATACCATGGTAAGAATTCTTTAACCTACGTCATTTATCCTTAGGTTGAGACAAAGGGTTTCTAGTTAGTCTGAATAGGAATATATTGGGGGTCTTATATCTTTAATCCTTAATATACCTGAAATTGTAAAAGTCCTTATAAGGTCTGGACAGGTGAAATCTTTTTTCTGCTCTAGTGCCACTGCGGTTCTCAGCCCTAAGTGTGAACTTCACTGTTCACAGGTTGAATGAAGTGAGTGAAAAGAAAAGAAATATCAGCAAAAAATAAAAATAAAAAAATAAAAGAATATATATGACATACAAGAAATTTGAATTCAACTTATCAGGGGGATCTGAATATCTCTACCAGGGCTATAGACGCTTGACTGGCAGTAGAGCTATATTCAGGAGGACCACAACGATAACCTTGTCGGGGCTATGGACGCCTGACTGGTAGCAAGGCTCTATCCAGGTTACTTTTAGAGTAAGAATCTTTATGTAGCCTGTTCATACCATGTCTGGTTCTTCTTGCAACTGAGGGTAGGTAATAAATGCATATGCACACACTTAGACCCTGGTATAGGAATGTCTGATTGGCGGGGAGTTTCTTTGTTTTAACTTAGGGTGGTGGCTAGGTATCTGGGTTGAAACCATAGGTTCTGGGTTCTTGATTCCAGTTTGTCATCGAAATGCTCAGGAGCATTTCCCCAGCAGAGTCGCCATTTGTTGTGCAGTTTTTGCACACACGCCCCACTTGGAGTAGGGACCCTCTTTTTGGTGTCTTTGACCTTTGGTTCTATTGGATTTATCATCTTAGGGTATTGACATGTTAGTCTTCCTGGCTTTCACCTTGTCTTGAGGTTTAAATTGATTGAAAATGAGTTTTTGGCTAAGTCCGGGTTTTCACCTGGATCCGGGATTTTCCATCTCTGGCGGATTTTCCCCAGCCCTCGTTCCTTGTCCGTTTCTGGTATGATTCTCCGATTCTGGGTTTTTGCCTTAATTCAGGATTTTTCGGTCCGTGCGGATTTTCCCAAATTCTGCCAAAATCCTGATCTTCCTGATTTCCCTGGTTTCTGCATTTTCGCGGAATTCGTGTTTCCGCACATTCTGGGATTTTCTGAAATTCCGCTTGGGGTTCGAGTTTCCGGATTTGTCAGAGATGTCATGTCTCGCATTAATGGTTGAAGTACCTTTACTCAGACGGGTATAAGGGCAGATTTAGGGCATTTTCAGTGTCATTCTGACTTCATTGCTACCTTGTTGATTGCTCTGGCGATTGAGTTTTTTCTATTTGAAGCTTTGAGAATTGATCCTGGTTTGTTTGCGCGAGGATTTCTTGAGTGTTGGTGCTAGTATTTCTATTGCTTAGACGTGTTTGCCGCGTGGTCGATTTTTTGAGCTTGAATTCCGTTCACTTTGATCCATGGTATGTATTCATTTCCCTTCCGTTTGCTTATGAGGTAATTAGGGGTTTTTCGCATTGGGTATTGTTAGGTTTGGGTCGGCCCTTGATTTGATTTTGATTTCGCATTTATAGAGTCAGGGTCTGATCTGTTTTATTATGGAACCCTATTTTCAGTGCCTTGTGAACTCCATTTGTCTATGAGATGGCATATTCATCCTTTAGACGGGATTCTGGGTTGGGTTGATTGCTTGTTTTGGGCGCGAAATGTGTTATTGTGCAAAATTAGGGTTTCCTTTGGTGTTCGGTCCAGAACGAAGGTTTTATTGTGCTCGAGTGGCTTTTGCCCCGTATCATGTTGGCTTCCCCCGTCTTATTCAGATTAGAGGGCTTTAGGTAAATCCCTAACCGATATTTTAAAATCTTAAAGCTTGTTCTAGTTTTAATGGCCGGTGGTTTGGTCATTCAGATTAGGGCATCTTTATTTTGATGTGGACATTCATCCTTTGCGCCCTGAGTCTTGTTGCCTATCGTCAGTTTTGAGATCATTCGAGCTCAGGAGGAGTAGATCCCGTGGTCATTTAAGTTCTAGTTCACATCTTATCATTTTTTGGGTTTCCGAGGTCGTCACAGAATTTCCTCGCTCCCGGATTTTCCCGGTTTGGGTTTATTCCGTGGGCTGGGGTTATTTCCGGTGCATTTTGAGTTGTCCGCGAAAATCCGTTCCATCCAGATTTTTCTGGATTTCCTGTCTGGTTATGTTCTTTGAGATATTTTGATGATAGGATTGGTGGAACGATTGTCTAATGATTATTTCTTGTTGCTAATGAGTGAATTTAACGATTATCCTTTGATTTTCCATCTGCACTAATGATCTATATGTTTAACGATGCTTTGGCAGCAGGAATCCGTCTGGGTCGAATTTCTCTAAAATTCTGCCCCGATGGTATTTTTCCAGATTGCGTGATTTTCCCAGACTATCTGATTTCTCTGGATCTCGATGGATTAGTAGTTAGCAATGGATTTTGATGGATTTACATGATTTGTGCTAACCCTTTGAACTGGAATATGAATAATAATTGGATTCCAATGATGATTTTTGGATGTGTAGGCCGAACCAAGCAAACCTGCTGCTGGGAAGTCCAAGGGTGGTGCAGGGGCATCATCTATTTCTGAGACAAAGCGGTTGAGACTAGACATGAAGAATCAACTCTCGGAAAGGAGGGTGTCCTCTGTGTGGGCCGAGGTATCTGACATGAATGTTAGTTCCTGCCGCTATGAGGAGTTCAAGCAGAGAGCGGCTGAGAAGGACCAGTCAGCTTTGAGACAAGGAATGATGAACTCTGGATTAGTACATGTGGCATGGTTCCCTCCGGTGGTTCAGTGCTATGAGTTGATTTTGGAATGTGCAAGACAGTATGCGTTTGATACCCAGATGGTGGTCAGCACTGAGGGACGAGTCTTGGCAAACTTTAGTCTGGCTTCCATTGCATGAACCTTCAGTATGCCTGATCTTCCTTCGGTTTGTGCTTTGAACATTGACACTGCTAGGACCTATTACGAGAATGAGCCAGTCAAAGCTCAGCAGATCATCAATTCATGGCTGGAGAAGCCAAAATCTCACCACTCCAAGTTGCCCAAATAGCTGCACAGGGGGAAATTCAAGTCATATGTGTATGATGCCATCACACTGTTGAGCAGGGTGGCTGGACTGAGAATTGCAGGGGTATTGGAGAATTGGATGGTCCATGTGATCACCAAGATGAGCCAAGGGACAAACTATCACTGGGCAGGACTCATTAGTGTAGAGATTGACAAACAACTGAGAAATGTCCTGGAAGCAAAGAAGTTCAATATGTCTTCTTACATTATGTATGTGTTGGCCATTTCCTATCCCTACAAAGGTTTGACTCCGAGGGGAACCATTGGGCAGAACATAATCTATGAGGTTTATCTGGAGCTACATTTGGGACATAAGGATTACAGGAGGACAAATGATGCATTCACAATGCACATTACCTGGACACTTCAAAATGCAGAACATATCAGATTATCCGATGGAGCTAGGGGACTAATCAAGAACTACGGAGCATGGTTTATCCAGTTCCCTACATTCACATACCTCCAAATTGATGGATGTGCAGTTGCCCCTTACAGGTTGCCTCGGTATCCCACTGACCATATTGTGCTGTTGGAAGTTGTGCGACAAATCTGTGAGTTTGATGCAGTTGTGAAGAGAGAAAAGCATAAGACAGGATTTAGAGGAGACTTCCCTCTTGGGATTGGTGTGGGAGAAGTGTGCCCATCTATTCAATCAGCTCACACTGCGAGTGAGGAGTTGGCAGCATATGGATTCTCTTTCCATTCGAAGAGAATGAACTTTGACATAACAGGAGAGGCCCAAAAGAAGGCTACCCGGGAGTACAGGCATAAAGAGGACTTAGAAGACTACTAGGTCAATATCAGGGATGACCTCGATGCAAGGAAGAAAAGGTATTCCAGGCTGCCTGTGGAGGCCATTAGATAATACAATGTTAAGCTGATTCTGGATCAGCTTGATTATGATGGAAAATTGGTTTAGGACCATGTTTATGAGCCCATAAAAGACAGGTCAGTTGCGGACATTGATTGGAGTGAACCCGAAGTGACAGAGTTGGAGGACCTGATGGCTCCTGTGTTGAGGTTTACCCTTTCTTGGGTGAAGCACAAAGTCTGGGAATTGAAGAACACCAATGTGCCCTGCACCTTTGAACTGATGGGTAATCTTAACCCCATGTCAACTTCTGAAGAATCCAGGGAGGAGGACCCCAAAGGGAAATTAGCTAAAACCTCACCCTTCAAGATTAAAGTCAGAGGTCCTAAGGGGGCTGAGCCTGCAATGAAGAGGAAACCAATTGGCAAGCGCAGGTGGAAGACCCTGACAATTAGCAAGTCCTCAGATGAGCAAGAAACAGAGAAGGCTGAAGAGGAGGATGCTCCTCCACCGCCCAAGAAGACAAGAACTACAAGGACAGCCAAGAAGAAAGACCAGACCGCTTTAGAGGATGAACCTCCAATTGTAGATGTAGAGAGCTCCGGAGGGGAGAAAACCAAAGTATATACCAGAAAATCAAGAACTCCTTCTCCCAAGGATGCTGCATGGCTGAGGGACTCTCCTCCAACACAACCAGTTGAAGAGAAGGATAAGCCTATTTCTCCTTCGCCAAGTGCACCAGAACCAGAGAATCCGGATGAGCAAGGAATTAGCGGGGAGGCCGAGCAGTTCAAGGAGGGGACACTGTACAGTGAAGCGGCCGAGCTTGAGGTAGAAACTAAGGAAATACACACTTCTCCGCTGGTGCAATACGAGGATTCTCCAGAGAGTGATAAAGGCCGCGGATCACCAGAGCCAGAGGAAAGGATCCCCACTAGGACTCCATCGCCGGTGCTTCCAGAATTAAGACTTGAGGGGGTCGACCAAGCCAAGCAGAGTCCGGAGAAAGAAGATGACAAAGTAACAACTGAGGAGGAGGCTGAGGTAACAGCTGCAGAAGAGGAAAAAGTGACAAAAGGACCGGAAGAAACCAGGACAGAGGAAATCCGGACTACCCCTGTAGCCTCGGACTGGTTAGAGAAGGAGCTGGCCAGGAAGAAATAGGTGATTGTTGAGGACACTCCGTTAGATTGGGATGAAATATTGTCCCAGATCGGCAAAGGAAGGAAGAAGAGGGTCGCCAAGGTGATTTCCCAGGTGGAAAGAGATGAAGCTCACAACAGGGTAGTTCACATCGCCACCCCTGCAGCGGATAAGACAAGAGATGATGTTACAGGCCAGGACTACAATGTCCAAACTATTAATCTCGGCCCGGCCTCCCTAGAGCAGGACATTGAGGAGTTTGAAGGGTCGAGTGCCATAATTGTTGACAGGCTGAAGAAGGAGACCCAATCCAAACGGGAGCTGAAGAAAGAAAATGAGAGATTGAGGAAATGTTTAGAAGAGTTAATGAAGCCTCTACAGTCTCTCCATCCATCCTCTTCTACTACTCTGGGTTTTCTGCCTAAGGAGACAATCTCCAGAATTGAAAAGATGAAGGCCTCCGCCCAAGCTACCACTGATTGGCTGATGGATATCCAGACGAAGGAGATAATGCTATTAAGGCGATCTTGTCTGTGGGCAAGGATGCAGTCCGGGAAAATGCACTGTTGGAGCACATCTTGTCTCAGGATAAGGGTGACATAGATCTCCTGTTGCAGAAATCAAGGACTATCCTAGGACATGGCAAGGATCAATTGGCTAAGGATGGAATCCTTCCTTCCTCCAATCTGGATGAACAGTGGGAGTGGTTTGAGGCATTGCTGGTCAGACAAGGGGGTCTGAAGAAGATATAAAAATGAAGGAAGTCCATTGATGGCGACCTTACAGCAGTTTATGACGGATGCCTTGCCTTCTTTGAGGTGATGACAGGGAGGAAGAAGATAGCTCCCAAATATTTGAGCTTAGATCAACTGAAGGAATGGTGGCATGAGGTTTATGCCCCAGATTCTAATAGAGCTGTCACTAGCCATTTACTTGATGATGCAGCTACATACTTGGTGGTGATAGACAGGTACATGGCCAATAGGGAGGACTAGAACCGAATTGTTGAGTGGGCCAAGGAAGGGATAGATTATATTAAATGCCGACTCAGGGTCTTACCATCGCCACCTATTACTGAGTTGGATAGAATATTCTCGAGTGTCCAAAGGACGTCAGTGTAGGAGAAGGGCAAAGGGAGTGGCAGTTAATGCTCAAGTTCGAGATTTGTGCTTTCATATTATCATAGGGCATGCATTGGACTAGACTTCCTTGGGGACTGTGCCTTGGCCGACTTGGATGATGGCATTAAATGTGTGCCTTAGTTTTTTTTCCTGGGCCGACCTGTTTTGGCGGTTTTTTTTTATTTTGTAAAATGTTTGGCTGGGCCGACATGTTTTGAGGGGAATTTGATATAAATAGGCATTCTTGCCTCATTGTAGGGGTTATACATTGGTTATAGACATAGCAAGATAGTAATAGAGATTAGCAAGAGCTATAGTTAGAGTATTTGAAGTTCGTTGAAGCAAACATTATATCAGAACGGTTGAATTGTTGCAGCATTTGGTGATTAATACAATTGAAGACATTGTGGTTTTCCTGGTGAAATCCTTTGTGTTATTTCATCTTGCATGGTTCCTTTGTTCTATCTTTTAAATTGCTTGAAGATTTAGGGTTTAGTATTCAGAAGTAAATTAGTTTTGGTTGGATAAATGATGTTTGTGATTTCATATTTGGAATGTTTGTAGCTATCTCTGGTCTATACTCCCAGTAACTATCTGATTGTAGTAGGCTGGTAAAGTCAACCTGGACCGTATATTCAGTGTGCTTAAGTTTGATTGTAGATGCAAGTCTATGATTTGAAAATCTGTATTCCTGAGAAGATGGCACCGTTCTTGTAAGATTGCTTTGTGGGTCAAATAATAATTGGTTATTTGAGATAGGTCCATTCCACATATATGTCATTTACATTGCTTGTCCTCGCAATAGTTTAAATTTTATTACTTCCTTGCATCCCTATCTTTTGATGTTTCTTTATTATTCAGTTAGATTTAGGATTCAAGATCACCATATTGTCAGATCTGATAAATTGAAAGGATACAGTTTGCTTGTAGTAAGGTCCAATTGTGATTACCAGCATTTCACATTTTATTTGAGTTGTTTTATGCATTGTTATGACCTAACACCCGAGAGACCTTGGGGTGATTTTTAGTGATTTATTATTGAAGATAACCTTTCAAGAAAGATAGGATATTATATTCTGTTTGAGTTGTTGCTGTGCAGAAAACACCATCAACAAGGGTCACATCCTCCATAATTTTTTGCGTGCCTCTAATTCCCTCATTATCCCATCTAATCCTACATTTGCATCACCTTAATCACTAATTTATCCTAACCTAATCTTCATTCCATTTATGGAATATGTCCATAGTCAACCTTCACTAAATGCTTTCCCCTTTTGGAGAAGCCACCCTCTTCCCCCTTTGAATTTAAAATTCAAATTTATTCCTCCCATGAATTGTGAGGAATTTTTAATTCCTCACAATCCCCCATAAGGAATTTTTAATTCATTTATCAATCCCAATGAGGAATTGTGAGGAATTTTTAACTCCTCAATTGTCCTCTCATGGTACATGTGGACAAGAAACTCCTTTATGAGGAGATCTTGTCCATTCCAAAGGTACTTTCAAATACCTCTATGCCATTGCCACCTAATCTCTAACTCACCCTCCCCTGGCCACCTCACCATCCAAATGTCCTCATGTGATGGCTTGTGAGGTACAAGTTTATATGGGCCCTTGATCTCCTCTCCAAGGATGAATATCAACCATCCATCCATTTGAAGGAACTTCTCCTAAAAATGGTGGATTTTTCCTCATTTTGCATTAGGCATTCAATCAAGCCAACTTAGCCAAAACTAGAGCACTCACACCAAGTCAAGTGACCCCCATTGTTGCACCCACATTGAGCACTCATTTTGAATCAAATCCATTACCCATTTCAACCATTGCATTCCTCATCTCATTATCTTTTATTTCCACTAGTTTTCAATTCATTTTGCAAGCGAAGGAGTATGCAAAATTGACAAGTTGTAATGCCCATAATTTACACTAGGGCAAAAACACTACTAACAATTTTTTTTTTTGAAAAGAAGACATTAATCACCTATTAAATGCTATAATGTGTGGTGCTTGTTAACTAGCTACATGCACTGAATGACTGAATGATGTGGTCCAAGAATGACATCATTGACATGAAGCCTGAGGGTGGGGAGGGAGTATTAAAACGAGTGGGTGAAGGAAGAGACCGTCACACACAAATACAAAATTGACAAATACAAAATTTATAAAATTTACATTAACATCAAATTTGAATTTCAAATACATAAATTTATTTATTTAACTTATTCTACTTTTAAAATTTTAAAATTTATTTATTTAATTATTGTATATTAAATTATTTACTTTTCCTTAAATAAATAAATATAGATAACCAATTCCTAAATATATATATTAATTATATACTCTAAGGAATAAACTTAATAATTATAAGAATGAGGAATAGTTTATATAATAGATATACATTAATTCTTTTACATATTAGATATTATTATTTTCCTTTAAATAAGAGAGGAGGATAATAAATAAGGGGAAACTACTTTTTTTTTTTAGAAGACTCCCTAGTATTATGTGGACTCTTTTTTTTTTAACCCTCTATTCAATTTGAATAAGGTTAAAAGAATCCTTTCTAGGAGTGTGGGGAATATATTCCTCTCCTCTCTTTTATTTTACCATATATGTGAATATATTATAAAGTTCCACTCATTAATCTAGGGACATGTAAACCTAAATATTTCTAACGTGTGGCATGCCTTGACTTTAAAAAAAGTCTACAAAATTGTGAAGTAAAGAAAAGTGCCCTAAGGAATATAATAAGGTGAAATTTAGTGGGAAGAAACTAAACACTCATGTAAGAGGGAGGAGAATGCTAGCGCACAACATTAAAGATAGATGAAGTTAAAAAAAAAAACCCAACTCAATACGCATCCCCCTCGTGCTATATTCTGATAAATACATTGTTTAAACGTAAAGCTTCATCGCGTTTGATGAGAGTAAAATATAAGAGTGTAGTCTTAACAGAGATTTCTTAGTAACCGCAATGCCTCCCGCTAAATATTTGGTAATTTTGTTTCCATTTTCTTTAATCCAAAATGGCTCTTGCATTATAAACTCCACTAAATAAACTGCTCATGTCCATTTTGAAAATGGAGATAAAGCGCCTCTCCCTTGAACTAAAATTACCAACGGGATTTCTTGTGTGACTTTTACGTATATTGATTTACTTTCACCTAGCTTTGCTTCGTAGCTAATAGAGATAATATTGCATTATAAGGACATTATTGTTATGGTCTGTCAAAGTCACTGATACGTATATTCTTCTTTACCGAAGGCCACAAGCAGCATTTAATTTAGTTATAATATTTTTGGCATCCATTTTTAATGATGAAACCCTAACGCAATAAACTCTTGTTCTTAGTGCCTTCTTTTCTTATCCCTCTTTTTTTTAAGCGATGAGTTAGGTATAGAAGAGGTGAAGCAAGAGAATGGAGTCTAGGATAGTGCTGAGAAAATAAAATAGTCACAGCAACAGAGATGGCAGAAGGAGGGATCAGCGCCAGTCTATCCAACTTGGGCAATACATAAATCTTTAGCAATGGCTTCCTAAAACTATTTGGATATAGTCAGAGGCATATTCCCCTGGCGTTTTCTCTATTTTTTTGTTTTTTAAAGCTTTACTTTTGTTATAGTATTTTTAGGTTTAGATTTATTTAATAATTTTAAGTATATCTTTTTTTTTTCTTCTTGCGTGACAGATGCAAGATCTTCACTACATGCCTACTGCCATGAACAATGGGTTTGCTAGGCCTTTAGGGAATGCAAATCCATGATTTGTGCAGTTCACAAAGTCAGGGTATTGTAATGGGTCTCCTTCTTGTCAAACAATGACTATCCACAACCAGTCTAACTGGAACAAAGATTTTTATAATCAAGACTAAATATGAATATTCATGCTGAAGATGTTTTATTTTATTCTATTTTGAGATTGTTGTCTAACCGTCTATGCTCAAGACGTGCATGGTTATAGAGTCTACTTGACTGGTTCTAAGAGGTTTATATGCATCTACTTCTATAACTACTCAATACCTATGTCCATAAGATATAATGAGGTTACAACAATGTAATCTTGTAGATTTACACACCCCTGTTTTTTTTTTATGTGTTGCACAGATCATTCATAAAAATACTACCCTCATTTTGTTTAAAGCCATCATAATACATGTCTCTCTCAACTTTTATCTTAGAAAATAAACATTAGATTGCAAATCTCTTCTTTGCATAATAGAGAGGATACTTTTCATACTGATAGTGCAAAGCCTTACAAATGAGAAAATATATTCTAAATAGAACAAACACCTAAACTTATAAAATGAAATACTATAAGTTATCCTTATGCTCATTGCATGAAATTTATTTAAATAGATTGCATATAGATTCATAAGGGAATCAATTTATATCTCTTTTCTTAACTATGTAATAGGATGAAGATCTCTATAATGATATGATACATAACTTTTTATGAAGGGTGCACATTTTAAAATTCTGCACAATATTTTAACAGAATAACGAAGTGTAGTTTTAAATTTAGAATAACTGCTTTGATAAGAACAAAATATTCATTTGCTATTTAATGGAAAGTAAACTTAACACAGTTGAAATTTGCATTGAATGAGCAGAAAGTTAAAATGATTATTTTCCTCTCGATTTATTTTTTACAATGTCCTCACCTCATTTGCTAACACAATAGTTTACCATCTAATTAACAGGACAAAATAGAGGCAAGTAAAAATGTTCACTCATTTATCTTTTCACAGAACAAAAAAAAACAAAATAGAGACCTAAGTTTTCTGGGTACTAACATAAACATGATCCCATATTTCGTAGGTTCTTTTGTAACTTTGCCACATAGTTTCATACAAAATGATCAAATAGTCCTTTCACTTATAATATGTAGATACAGCATTTCTATTTACTACTCTTCATTTGTTTATTTACAATAGCACAGTGACAGAAAATCCATTTTCCTATTTACATCAACAAGAACACAATAGGGTGGCTTCCACTTGAAATAACAACAATAAAATCCATTCTCCAAGTAATACATGTACTTTCAAATCTGTAACTCCTCAAACCTGCAAAACTAAACAAGGAAAAAAACTTCTTCTATGGGCCAATGGGGAGCTCACCTCCCAACCTTTGGTTGGAAAACTAAACACCCCGAGCTAGGAGGCACCTTGGGAACCAGGTACAATCATACAAGCCAAATATTTTTAACACACAAAATACATACATAAACTTATACACACCCACCCAAGGGAAATTTCACATAACAAAGAGTTCATTTTGAACCCAAAAATGGGGAATGGGGGTGGACTACGCACTCCATTTTGGGAACTCAAAAGTAAACACTATGATTAACAATCACCAAAATTTTCAACCCCTTCATTTCAATCCTTCTTATTTTCTTATCCACCCCAACCATCCTTCACATTTCAAAAAACATAAGGGTACTCATACCCATCTTCTAACCTCTCCTTTTAAGGAGGAAAAACATGTCCCCATGGAGGTTCCTACTCCAACCATCCCCAAACTTGGGATGCTCTTCCCAAATTTGGGTGAGCTTATCCCATTACAACCCTTTTCCCAACAAAACTCATACTAAATGAAACAAAAGAAAGTAACACTTAAGAGAAAGAGTTTCAAATACACAATCACATGTACATAGTGCATACAAATTTAACAACATAAGAAGCAAAAGGGTTTGATGACCCTACCTTAATCCAAGCTTTGGAAGCAAGTGATGAGAATGAGCACAAATTCTCCAAGCTTGCTTTCCAACCCTTCAAGCCAAATCCAAGAGCTCCCAAAAATCACAATTCCAAAACAAAGAATGCCCCAAAAGAGAACCCCCAAAACCCTTGTTCTTAGTTTTTTTTATAGAATCTCAAGTTTGAATTTCCTTTGAATGGGGAAGCGACACTTGTCACTCACCCATTCACCCTCCGAAGCACATTCACCCATGTATGCTCTCACATGTGTGAGAACTTGGGGGACTTCCAAGACATCATAGAGAAGTGGGAGTGGAAAGGGACTAGTCCCCATCCCACTTCTCAAAACCTTATTTTCACCAAACTTCTTTAATGCCTCAAAAAGGGTGCCCAAACATGAAACTAACTCAAAATTATAGGCTAAAAAGATACCTAACCCATAGGTACTTGACCTAGGGACCTTAAATAAATAAAAACACTAAAAAAACTCAACTTTTCAACCCTCAAAAAGTGCCCTAATGACCAAATCCGAGTTTGTCCACTTGGGTGGACAACTCACCACTTAATGGATTGACATGGGAATTAAAACCAATTTACAAACATGCACAAATACATCAGAAAGAAAATTACATTACAAAATGGAACTATAGTCCCTTCATATGGACTATAGCTCGGCTTCACTGGTAAACTCACTCAGGGTTCCCAAAGGTTACCTCCAATTTCCATTGGCCATGGAAAGTGTACCTGCACACTCGATGCACACGTTAGTTTATCCAATAAATCATGTATTAAAATAATCGAATCACCACTTCATAAACACAAGTTTCCATCCAAATAATTCATATATCAAAACAATTGAAACACCATTTCATAAACACAAGTTTCACAATTTCTCATAGCATATATATCTCATATCATAACTGGAAAAATCACTAATCACCTATCATATCTAGATCTTTTACCCTAATTTTCAATTTCATCAAATTATAACATGGTTTATTCACAACACATATTTCATTTGTTCATCATTTCAAAATTCAAATCGAGCAACCACAGTAACTAGCATAATTTAGGTCAACCATAATAGTCATCCAACTAAGCATGTAGCATCATAATCAAATCATCATAAGAACTTGAATGTCTAAGTATCATGTCATTAAAAGTATCTATAAGCAAAATCAATAACCACAACTGAAAATAGTCTAAATACGAAATGTATCATAGGGGTAGGCCTCACACAAGTAAAAGGGCCAACTAAAGGAACAATTCAAACAATGTGAAAATAGTCATCTTCTTGTTGTGCCGTAGAAAAATGGCCCCTTGTAATTTTTATGACCTTTTAGGTCTTGTTTCATGGTCTTGGAACTATGTTGTTATACTTTTATGTTGTAACATAGCTTGAACAAGATTATTTAGGTACGAAAACTCAAAGAACATATTGTGAAGGTGTTGTGAAGTGTTGTAAGACATTTCTACATTCTTCTAGACTCTATTTAATGAAATTTACCTAAAAACCACTTTTTTACTCATTAACAAGTCCTATTTTGAAGTGTTGTAAAGTCTTGTAGTAAGCTTTCGTGCCCTTCTAGGCATATTTTCACTATTTAAACCCTTCTCATGCTTTATTTGGTCTCTTTATGCTCTCATAAGTTTTAATTAAGTATATTTTTTAATGTTATCCTAACAAATAACATTAAATACATCATATTTATCGACACTTGTTTTAAGGTACTAGGTGGGACCCATTCACAATGGGTGGCGAATGAGTCCCCCTTGGCCCAAAATTCAAAATATTTCAAATTTCCTTTTAGGATTTTATTCAAAATCACTTGATGTCGACCTGTAATGAGGTATGAATAGATACTAAGGCACAAGAATTGTATAAATAAGTGATTTTCACCTCATTTTACATCTCCTCATTCATTCAAGCATTCCATCTCACATCTCTTCACTCATTCAAGCATTTCATCTCATATTTCAAGAATTCAAGCATTTTACAACATCCTTTCAAGCACTATTGAAGCACTTTGAGCTAGCCATTGACATTACTTAATACTTTCATCATCAAGGGTTAGGTAAGGTTATAGCACTTTCATGTTATTAGTTTATATTTCTCTTTCATTTCACCATCTTTTCAAGGGTTTAATTACCAAAAGTGGGGTTTGACCAAGGCAAACCCCTATTCACTAACCCTCAATCATTTTTCCCCTATTCCATGTTTATTTGCAACTCTTTGTATGTAGATTTGATAGGTTATTAGGTGTTGAAGTTTATTTTCCAAGTCAAATAGGTTCTTCAATTCAACTTGAGTCAAATTCAAGGTTGGATAAAGTTATTTGTTTGTTTTCTATAGAATTGACTTCGGCAACCTAAGAAACAAACATTTCTAGATCTGGTGTTGCAGAGTTCTCTCCTAATTTTTCAAAAAAATTGGGAGAGGACTGATTCACCACCTATGGCTAATGAATCGCACCTTAGGATTGAAAATATAAATTTTGTTAGATTCTAGATCATGACAAACAAAAACTAGCTTCCGATACTTTTACACCAGGAGGACTAATTCACCACCTTGGGTGAATGAGTCCCAATATGAAAAATCAGTGATCTCATCCAGCATCAACAATATTCTAGAATCATCAAAATTTTCCTAGGTGCATTCTAATTTGACCCATCTCTTTCTATTTTGCACATTTCATTCATTTTCTTCATTATTTGCATATCACACTATGTTTTCAAACAAGGCATAAATCTCGCTTTTGCTTTCATTTTCATCCATCTACATTAGTCCATTGAATTTAGTTAAGTTCATTTAGATTAATTTTTTTTGCATACATCCTAATTTGAGTGATACATTAGCATTTTTGGCCCTATATCTCTCCTTTTAGGTAAAAAATGCTGGAAGTGCAAGAGTAGTCCATAGGGTCCCAAAAATCTATGTTTCATTTTGGTGAACCCAACTTTTGAACACATTGAAAATATTATTGTATTCACATATTGTATTTTAGTTTCCATTTTCATTATCATTCAATTAGGACATTTCATTTTTCATTAGTGAAAACTTCATTTAGATTACATTTTTGCATTGCATCTCATTGAAAAAAGTAAAAATTTGCATTGTACATCTACCATTGCATTCTATAGAGAATTCAAATCATCTTTAAATTTCTAAAAAAAACTAAAAACCTTCATACTAGGACTCATTTTCCACCTAGGGAAAATTAATCCCTTAAGACTTTTTAGATAGCATTTCTGGCATTTGTTTACATTTATGCTTCTTGTAGTTGGATCTCTATTATAGTTAGTAGAATCTCTATTATTTACATTTTATAGCTCTTAGATTAGCTTTCATTTTCATTCACCCCTCCTTTGTGGTACTTACATGAATTTTTGGTGCCTCGTTGCTAATCCTTTAGTGAGAATAAGTTCTAGACTCATGGCATCTTGCAATAGCACTTTCATTGTGGACCTTGGGATCTCACGAGCTCCTACTCCTAGTATGGAAAATGGTGCATTAGGCCATAACAATACCACTTCTATGTCTTCAAATTTCCATCCAATGAATTTTGAAAACCAAAATAATTCCCTCTTGCAAGAAAAAGGTCATTAATATTCATGAGGACTTTGCACATTTACAACAAGACTTGTCACTTGAAAACATTTCCACAACTACCATACCCACCATTGAGAATCTTCATAGTTTGATTGAAAGTGATGATGGCTTGCAAGTGATGAAGAAAATTGTTGAGATTTAGAATAAACATGCCTCTTCAAATACCCAATCAACAAACATTCTTGTAACCCAAGGAGGACCTCAAGTTCCTCCCCCTTAAACCATAGCATCCATACCAACTTATACCAATTTGAAATTCCATACAACTATGCCTCAGACTACTTCTTTCCTGATTCTCATTAGCATTCCTACTTCTTTTGTGGCATTGCGAGTCCCTTCCACCACTTTCAAACCCCTTAGCATTCCTTTCACTTCCCCTAACATCACTTACACTCCATCACCATTTTCCCTTCTACCTCAGCCCACATACCTCAATCCCCTTCTTACACAACTCCTTACCATTGTTTACTCTTTGCAACATCAACTTTCCACCATTAGCCAAGGTCAACCTACTCCAACCACATATCATGTCCATATCAGCCCCTTATCCTTGGAGATATTACCTACACTGATGCCACAAGGGATAGAAATGTCTCGGTTTGAGAAATACGATGGAAAAGGAGATCCTATCAACCATGTTAATGCTTATACAACTTTGTGTAGTGACTTTTTCCTTCATGATAAACTTTTAGAAAAAAAATTTCCAAGGACCTTGAAAGATACTGCATTAGAATAGTTCTCCAACTTTACCAATAATTCCATCCATTCATTCAATGAATTGGTGGATTCTTTCATTAGTAACTTCCAAGTTCATATGACACCTAAAAAGAAAATGGTAGACCTTATGAGATGTAGATAAAATATGAATGAAAAAGTGATGGATTTCATCTCATATTACCAATCCTTATCTGCTCAAATTGATGTCAAGATTCTAGATGCACATCAACAAAAGATGGTTATCGAAAGCTTGCACACCAAACTTTAGGATGAACTTACTATGATGAAATTTCCTTCATATGTACAACCTTATGTGACTATCAAAATTTGGTTTCAAGGCATGATTCAAATCCATATCTAGTCGAGTTGAAAAACTAGACAACACCAATCAAAACAAAAATAACACACAAAACTTCCACAAACCTAATAGAGGCTTTTTATAGTTTAATTTTCCTCCTCAACCACACTCACCACCAACCTAACAAGTTAAAAATTCAATGGCTATTGTTAAGGTAGAAGTTCCTTATCATTATGTGGATCTGAAGAGACAATTCACTCCTTTACCTGATACTATCCATAATACAATGAACTAGTTAATTCAAAAATGCATGCTCACTTTGCCACCTATTAGAGCACTTGATCGAAACCAACCATTACCACCCAATTTCAAGCCCAACGCTTATTGTCACTATCATCACCAAAATGGACATGACACTAAACATTGTAAGTGTCTAAAACATTTAGTTCAAGACCCTCATTGAGTTAGGCCACTTGTCCATTGAGGGTGTTAATGATCAAGGAAATAAGTCTATTACACCCCCTAACCATAATTTACAAAATTTCACCAACCTCGTGCCTAAACATACGACCTCATTTTTCAAGGCTAGTGAACCTTCAAACCCTGATGTAATGACTATTGATACAAATAGTGAAAAACCTGATACAAATCCTATTATTACCCAAGGTAGTCCTATGGATAACTTTATGGCTACAATAGACATTATCCCTTGTAAGGGCCAAACCAAAAGGTCTCTTGATATCACTTTTTCTGCTAAAGACATACTACAAAAGCTTCTTGATGGTCCTCTCTACATAGCTAGCAGAATCTATGATAAGGCCACTAATGGGATATTAATAGATCTCACTTTTGGTGAGAACGTGATCACAAAGGAGTTTCTATTATTACATGAGCTATATCAAGATGAATATAATAAACCAACTACATGGATCAAAACATATAAATTTTTGTCCTAACCTATAATTGGATCGATCATGTTACCCTTACAAATAGGACATAAAGCTTTGTAGGTAACATTTTCAATTATTCCATAATCTGACCAATTTCGTTTGTGGCTAGGCCTCCCTTGGCTTTGCTCAATGAAAGCAGTCCCGTCAATTGTTCATAAGTGTTTGAAGTTTCCACATGACAATGAGATAGTCACCATACATCATAGTGGATTTAGTCATTTATCTTCCAATTATAACTTCTCATTAGAATCCTTTTGGCCTCAACCTATGGAACCTATCACCTCTCACAAGGACTTCTTTTTCATAGCTTATGAAAATTTTAAATCCAAAAAAATAGTTGAATTATCTCTTCGTAACTCATCCCCTCCCCCCTCCATACCTCCTATCATAGAAAAAACCATGCTTCAACCTAATTTTGACATTGATCAAACCCTCAAACCTTCCAAACAATCACCCCTTGACATTTCCCTTCCATCATTTAATTGACCGAGAGAACATGAAACAAACCCTACTTAGCGTCCTCACCTTAAACAAGTGTATAAAGCTAAAGAGAAAGTGTCGATCCACCCACTTTAGTTTATTTTGTTCTTCCCCCTTCAGAAGTAGAAGATCCTATGATGACTTATGATGCAGGAGCATCCAGTGGTGTAAGGGCAATCTTGCATCACCCAAAAATAGTTAAATTTCAAGTTTTTCGGCTTTTAGATGTTTTTACATTTTTGGATACCCTTTTCATCATAATGAAATTCCGAATTTACGGTTTTTATTTTCTATTCCTAGGTTGAAAGATATTGCAGTTTTAGTTGCCCAGATTTGCACCTAAAAATCTTCTGAGATAGATTTGAGGCACTTAGAGTTCCCGGATCAGCCCAGAAACTTGCCAAAATTGGCATAGAAAATTTTAAGCGCGTTCTTGACTTCGAGACCTTTCCAATGGTTCAAACGGTTCGCGAATCGGAGTCCCGGATCAAAAGTTATGGCCCTGGGAAGTTGGCGCACTTTCTAGAAGATACAATTGCAAATGCTCTTTTGAAATTTGAACTTCATGTTGTAAATTTTCAGCACCAAACCACCTAAACTCAAATTTGAATGTTGTTTTGGCTCCAAAATAATGAGGAACTCCATTTATGGGCGGGTTTCTAATTTTTGGGTAACTTTTTGGGGACAAGCTTGCATATTGCGAAAGGGTTATTCTGTAGCTTTCTGTAACTTGCATGTGTTGTAGAACTTGGGGATTTAAGATCCTTTGCATGTAAGAAGCTCCATTTTCTGAATAATAAAATTATTCTCTTGTTTGTGGGTTATTTTCTGTGTCTCGGTTCATGCCCTCATCAACTTAATACACTCTTACACCTTCACAACTCCAAACTAGAATTAAACAAAACCACGGTGCTAGGGAACGTAGGTGCCATCGTCATCTCCTTGCTCATCAATCTCACATAGAAGATAAAGAAAATCAACCTTTACCTTTGATAAAATTAATATATTACCACCCTCCTTCTCTTGGCCCACCACAAGATAGCCTTGTGCAATGACCACAACAAATTGAACCAATCTAAGAACCTCAAATTTTGATACATCCATCCTTAGAAATCACCCTTCGTCCTCCTATTGTCATTAATCTTGATGATGCTGATAGTGATGACGATGTGGAGATTTTCAAAATAGATGAAGAAGTGCATAACAATTTAAATTCTTTATTTTCATCTACAATAAGCTTAATTGATACATCCTCTCCAATAAGGGAAGAACTTGGTACAACTCTTGGTTTGATGCTTGTAATTATTCCTTTGGATAGTCAACCACCCTCACATTACATTGAACACGATTGGGAGGTGAATGACCTATTATATGGTTGAATTATATTTTCCTAACTATCCTTTTTACTTTTCTCTTTTTATTTTCCTTTTCATGTGTGTATCATGTTCCCCCGTATCATGCATTTGATGTTCTCTCCCTTCATACACTTCTTTTATTCGTACCTCTATTATTTTATTCATTGTACATTGTCATTTTCCCTTTTTATTTTGTGTTCTCCTTTTGGGGATGAAATAAAGCATTGAGACACCCCATGTCTCTTCCATCTTAACCCAAAAGGTCCTTGTCTTTCTCTATTTTTGTTTTGTGTTCTCCTTTTGGGGATGATGCAAAGCATAGAGACATTCTATGTCTCTTCCATGTTGATCCAATTGTTCCTTTTGATTGTTACTTTGTCTTTTCTTGTGTTTTCTATTTTGAGGATGACACAAAGCATTGAGACCAAAATGTCTCCATGTTGACTCAAAATATTTTTCATTTTGTTTCCATTTTGCTTGTGTTTTCCTTTAGGGGATGATGCAAAACATTGAGACCACAATGTCTCTTCCATGTTGACTCACAACAAACTTTATTTTTTCCTTTTTTTTTCGCTCTCTTTGTGTCATTCTTCTAGCTCTCTATGCCTTGGGGAATGATGACAGTTTTGAGCTCTTTCATAAATATATTGCAACAATAAACATACTAACCCAAAATCCATAGATCCCTTATGTGTTTGGTGTGTTTTCGTTTCTGGGGGGCAACTCCCTTCTTCTTTGTCTTTCCTTTTCCTTGAAATGATGTAGCCTAACTTTGAAACATATGACTTGGCATAGGGCTTTCTAAGTTGGCTCTCATGTCTTGTTTTCTTTTTGCATTTTCTTTCTTCTCTACTTTAAAGTAATTGCTCACAAAATGATGTGTAGCAATTCCTTTGAAGTGGGGGGCATACATTACCATAATTCATTTTTATTCTTGGTTCCTAGTGTAGCCTTGTAATTTATATGATGTGTTTGTTACTTTTTGGATGACAGTGGGTGTGATGTCGTTCATAAGTGTAATCTTTCTTAGTACATTTCATTATTCTTGGTGGCTTGGTGTGATGAATTGCATCGCCTAAGTTGTGAATATACTATTATTTGATTGGTCCTCTCTTGGAGAAATTAGATACAATGTTCCCTAAGTGACTGACCATGCATAAGCTGAACAAGACTCCTTCAAAAATCTTCTTTTACATTTTACATTTTATGTTTTACATTTTTGCACTTTTACATTGTTGCATTTTGTATGGCCACCTTGTATTACACAATTTGCATGACTATGGTGCCATCTTGTTTGTTCATGAGTTCTAAGCATATGAAGCGTTGCTTGTATCATGAATTTTGAATCGATATTCATTCCTTTTTCTTTGTGGCCCCTTGTTAAAGTTATCAATGCGTATAACTTTGACATGGTTGAGTGGGAAGCCCACCTAGCAGCATGATTTTTCCCTATAGCCACTTTTATGTTTGTGAGTGCATACCAACTAGAGTATATATCTTACCTTTTTGGGATTTCTCACCTTGCGAGAAACTAGTTATGTGGCCCTAGAGTGAGTACACATTCTCTTTTTCAAATAATCAACCTAGATCTCTTTTTCACAACTAGTTGGATTGACGATCGAAGCTTCATCCAATTATTCTCAATACTTGTGTGTTCCTTTGTTCTTATGTCTATTTTTCCATGGGATCTTCATCCTAGGGTCTTGATCATCCCTCTTGATCATTGTCATTCCATATTCCTCATGTAAGTGCATTTGAACCCTCCCCTTGATATTCATAGCTACTTTAGTGTGAGTTTGAAATAGGTTCATCCTCTCAATAAAGTAGAGGCTAAATGTGCCATAGAAAAATGGCCCCTTATCATTTTCATGACCTTTTAGGTCTTGTTTCATGGTGTTGGAACTATGTTGCTCTAATTTTATGTTGTAACATGGCTTTAACATGCTTATTTAGGTACTAAAACTCAAAGAACAATGTCTTGTGAAGGTGTTGTGAAGTGTTGTAACACATTTCTACATTCTTCTAGACTCTATTTAATGTAATTTACCTAGAAACCACCTTTTTACTCAATTCCTATTTTGAAGTGTTGTAAAGTCTTGTAACAAGCTTTCATGTTCTTGTAGACATATTTTCACTATTTACACCCTTCTCATGCTTTATTTGGTCTCTTTATGCCCTCATAAGTTTTAATTAAGTGTATTTTTGAATGTTATCTTGAAAAATAACATTAAATGCAACATATTTTTTGATATTGTTTTTTAGGTCCTAGGTGGGACCCATTCACCATGGGTGGTGAATGAGTCCCCCTTGGCCCTAAATTCAAAATATTTCAAATTTCCTTTCAAGATTTTATTCAAAATCACTTGATTTCACCTTGTGATGAGCTATGAACATATACTAAGGCACAAGAACTGAATAAATAAGTGATTTTCACCTCATTTTACATCTCCTCATTCATTCAAGCATTCCATCTCACATCTCCTCACTCATTCAAGAATTTCATCTCATATTTCAAGCATTTAAGTATTTTACAACATCCTTTGAAGCACTATTCAAGCACTTTGAGCTAGCCATTGACATTACTTCAGACTTGCATCATCAAGGGTTAGGTAATTTGATAGCACTTGCATGTTATTAGTTTATCTTTCTCTTTCATTTCATAATCTTTTCAAGGGTTTAATTACAAAAAGTGGGGTTTAACTAAGGAAAACCCATATTCACTAACCCTCAATCATTTTCCCCCTATTGTATGTTGGTTTGTAGCTCTTTGTATGTAGATTTGACAAGTTATTAGGTGTTGAAGATTGATTTCCAAGTCAACTAGGTGTATCAAGTCAACTTGAATCAAAGTAAAGCTTGGAGAGAGTTATCTGTCTGTTTTCTATAGAACTGACTTCAATAACTCGACAAACAAACATTTCCAGATCTAGTGTTGCAGAGTTGTCTCTTGATTTTTTAAAAATTTGGGAGAGGACTAATTCACCACCTATGTCGAATGATTCCCACCTTAGGACTGAAAATTTGAATTTTGTCAGATTTTGAATCTCGATAGACAGAAACCAACTTCTAACACTTTTTCACTAGGAGGAGGACTAATTTGCCACCTTCGGCGAATGAGTCCCACTATGAAAAATTAGTTATCTCAACCAGCATCAACAACATTCTAGAATGATAAAAAATTTCCTAGGTGCACTCTTATTTGACCCATCTCTTTTTGTTCTATAGATTTCATTCATTTTCTTCATTATTTGCATATCATACTATGTTTTCAAACAAGGCATAAATATCAACTTTGCATTCATTTTCATCCATCTATATTTGTCCATTGCATTTAGTTAAGGTCATTTACATTAAACAATATTGCATACATCATAATTTTAGTGATACATTAACATTTTTTGACCTATCTCTATCCTTTTAAGTGAAAAACCCTAGAAGTGCAAGAGTAGTCCATAGGGTCCCAAAAATCTATGTTTCACTTTTTTTTTTTGAATTAAACTAGGCTTATTGTGAGGTGTTGTTAGTGTCTTTCTTCTTTGCATTTCATTTTATTTTACATCCTTAAAGTAGAAATTCACCTGGACACATTTTTCTGGCATTCTTTCCTCCTATCCATTTCTCTTCAATATCAGGGCATACCTTAAGGTCCTATTCTTCTATTGATTCATTTGCACTTTATTTTTCTTCAAAACACTATTATCCCTTGCTAGCCCATCTAATCCTGCATTTGAACAAAATTAATCACTAGCTCAACCTAACCTAATCCTCATGTCGTTTATGGAATATGTCCTTAGTCAACCTTCATTAAATGTTTTCTCCTTTTGGAGAAGCCACCCTCTTCCCTCTTTGAATTTAAAATTCAAATTTATTCCCCCCATGAATTGTGAGGAATTTTTAATTCTTCATAGTCCCACATAAGGAATTTTTAATTCCTTTATCAATCCCCATGAGGATTTGTGAGGAATTTTTAATTCCTCACTTGTCCTCTCAAGGTACATGTAGAAAAGAACCTCGTTTATTAGGAGATCTTGTCCATTCCCAAGGTACTTTCAAGTACCTCCATTTCATTTCCACCTCATCTCCAACTCACCCTCCCTTTGCAACCTCACCATCCACATGTCCTCATGTGATGGCTTGTGAGGTCCAAGTTCATATGGGCCCATGATCTCCTCTCGAAGGATGAATTGAAACCATCCATCCATTTGGAGGACCTTCCCCTAAAAATGGTGTATATGGCCTCATTTTGCATCAAGCATTCAATCAAGACAACTTAGCCAAAACTAGAGCACTCACACCAAGTGAACTAACCCCCATTGTTGCACCCACATTGAGCACTCATTTTGCATCAACTACATTACCCATTTCCACCATTGAATTCTTCATCTCATTAACTTCATTTTGTACTAAGTTTCAAGTCATTTTGCAAGTTAAGGAGTACACAAAATTGAAAATCAAAAGGGCCAACCAAAGGAACAATTCAAACAAGGTAAAAATTGTCATTTTCTTTTATTTTGTTTGAATTAAAATAGGCTTATATTGAGTTGTTGTTAGTGTCTTTCTTTCTCGAATTTCCTTTTGTGTTGCATTTATAGACTAGAAATTCACTTGGACACAAGCATCAATCCCTAGTGAAGGGGTAGGGATTTCCCATTTTCTTACACAAATTTAATATATTGCTCCAATCAAGAGTGGAACAAAAATAAAAAAGTTCATTTTTATATTGTGGTCAAAGTGATTTAGCATAGGAAATAAATTAGCATGAAATATTTTAAAATGACTATCAAGGGTAACACACCTCATTAAAACCTTTGAAAATTTCTTTCACATTGCAAGAAAATCCCCTCTATCATAACCATTCTACAACATCTTGACTTTCTCACCTTTCTTTAAGAATATTTTGCATATTTTTTTGATAAATACCTTTAGGAATGTTAGCACCCTCAAGAGGGATGCTAGTGGCCACACAAATTAACTCCACAAAAGTAGAGAAGGTGATGCCTCAAACCTTGGAAAGGCTAGTTTTGTGTCCCTTCAAGGCCTCAATATATGAGGTGAGTTATTGCAAGGTTGTTATAGGTGTTGTCATTAATGTCAACAATATGGCAATATGTGGATGGTTGCATATGTTGTAATCATTATCTTGATCAGAAGTGTTGAGTATGATGATGGATTTTATGAGATTATTGTACATAGTTGTTCTACATCTCATGTTTCTCATGTATAGGTGAATGATCTTGTGAATGTTATATTCATTATCCTTTGATGTAAAACATTACATTAGATATTAAAAATTTATGAAAGATTTTCTTGAAGTCAATGGCTCAAGAAGTTGTACTGAAGATGCTTTGGAGAATGATCCATATTCCTCTACATTTGAAGATATATACTTGTGGTGTGGATGTCAGAAAGAGAAATATGTGATGTAAGTATGTTCCTGATTCTTGTGCATGAAAGATAACATAGATGTTTCTAGGGTTGGCAGAGTGAAGACTATGATGTTACTATCAATATGGTTTAGAGAAATACTCCACATTTCTCTACAATGGATGTTTTTTCCTTGTGATTTGGAGGATGAGTTAAAAATTTTGGTATGTTTCTTCATGTCAATTTTTAGGCATTATGATTATCACAAGTCGGGATTTCAACATTTTATCTTAAGACCTTGTTTTTTTTGGGCTTGCAACAAATATAGGGTTGAGTGTATGTTTGCTTGATCTAGCATAATGTTGCATGAATTTGTAAAAGGAGGGAATGGGAATATTTTTAAATATCATATAATGTTTGTAATGTTATTGGAATGATGTTATATATTCTTTCTAATAACACTTACGGTCTGGTGTTAATATTTTGAGGGTTAGGTGTTCATTTGGATGACTTGGTATATTGATTTGTTTGTGCTGATTTTTTATTACATGTGTTAGCATTGGATTATTTGTAAAGGTAAAATTGGTCCTTCTTATCTCTTGACTTGGATTGTATTCAATTTCTTCTTCTTGTGTATGTTTCTAACTTGACTTATTTTTCCCATTGTACATTTCATGTCTACACATTTTAGTTTAACTAATAAGGATAAAAAAAAATTGAATCTTGTAAAAGATAAAATTGAAGGATCAAGTGTGTGATTGAGGAGGTGTGGTGGTGTGTTGTGTGTTCAATTATTTTAAAGTTAAACGTGCTAAACCAATGAGCTAGGGTAGAAGAATGTGTGTGAATATGTGAATAAGTATATAAGTGAGTGTTGAAGGAAATGAGCCCAAAGTAGAAGTGTATAAGTTATTGTTGAAGGAAGTTGATCGAAAGAAAAAGTATGTGAGTGAAGTGTTGGAGGTAGTGAGACAAAAGAAAAGGTGTGTTGAAGGTAGTGAGTCAAAAGTAGAAGTATGTGAGTGAGTGTTGAAGGCAGTGAGCTAGAGGTAATAGAGTTGTTGTGGTGGTAGTTGATCATTTGAATTCATCAATTGTTTTATGTTGAGGTTGTAACCTCCTTTCATAAGTGTTATAATTGGCAAAGAGTTGTAAACATCATTTCGATGAATCCATAAAACTATGTTGTAAATCTTGTTTCATTTTTGTGAGCCTAGATTTGGACTATAGCTCCTAGTAGCTTTCTCACCATGGTTTTTCCCTTGTAGAGGTTTTTCTATAAATTTGGTGTTGTGGTTGTGTGCTTGTTCTTTGAATGCTTTATCTAGTTAAGGTAGTAATAAGTTTTTTTCATTTTTAAAATTGAATTGGATTAAATTGAGTGATATACTTATTCACCCCCTCTCAATATATCTATGTGTTATAACAATTGGTATCATAGCCGAGTTCCTTGGTGTAGCCTAAAAGCTAAAGGCATATCTTGGTTTAGAACATATTTCTTAGAAGAATTCCTCTTCTAAAAATACATTTTGTAGGGAAGAAACTATTCCTTTTGGAGTGTGACAATGGAAGACTACCTTACTTCATGAGGGTATGATTCTTGGAGAACTACAAAGGATGATCATATTGAACCTGCTCATCCTATTACTGATGCTAATTCAAATAAGCCTCATGAGAAAAATGTTAAAGAAAAGAATGAAATCAAGCAGGTCCCAAAAGATGGGTGGTCAAATGATGCAAATCAGGTTGGAGGTTTACAATTTAATCAAACTTGAAAAATATTTCCACTTTGAAAACTCTAACTTGGTCTCAATCTCACAAATCCATCATATTTCCTTGTACCACTCCAAATAGTAAATTTTGACCATATATTTTAAAGGAAGCTACAAACCCACAATTGAATTATTATTATAGATACCCTTTATGCTCATTTTCAACATATCCAATTTTTGCATCTACTTGTTTTGTAACAACACCCTCTAAAATAGACTGCTACATTGGAACTAAGTCAAATTAGTCCTATTTTCCAAAGAAAATTCCATCCCTTCTCCAATCTACCAAACTCAATTCGAAGCCTCAACCAAGTCACATGGGGTCTAAAACAACTTTCATGAATTGAAACATCAAAAAATTCATCAATTATCAAAATCCTACTTCTAGCCTCTACTCCTAAGCCTAATACATTAAGATATTAGGCTAGGGCTTGATCAAACATTTCCCTACCTCCTTCCCATCCATTTTTTCATTCAAACCCTCTTAACTTAGGGTTTTTAGACCACTTTCAATAAAAACTATCTAACTCTGTCAAAACTTTGTGAAAATGAATGAAATCAACGGTAAATGTTAGAAGACTCAACACCCTATCAATTCCAACTAGTTTTAAATCATTACCAAGCCATATAGGTCATATAAACTTTTTGTAGCAACAAATAAACAATGAAGAACACAACAAAAGATAATTTTCTTATTGTTTGATCTCAAATTACAACTCTAGAACTTTTCATCGAACTCCTCAAGGCATATTCATACCTTTGTAACCAAAAAACAATGGTCTCAAACTACCATTTGAATATGCGAATGTTCAACTTCCAAATACAAGCCAAAATTGCAAAGTTGCATTGTGCTTTTTGCAACATTTGCAACAAAATGACAACTTTATCTGAGACTGACCCCATGAGACTCAAAACATTAGATATGGTCTAAATAGACCTTATTACATAAAATATGACTTAAAACACAAAAAATCCTAACATATAACACCTTATTGCATGAAGAAGATAGGTGCCCTACACTATACACCTGAGGAGAACAAAATCTCAAGCTCCACTTGAGACCAGATCTTGTACTGTAGTACAATTTTTCTTGATGTCTTAGTATGTCATCTAGGTGGAATCCTCCATTGGAAGGTCTTGCCACTTCACTAGGTACTCATTATACACTTTGTGTCTGGTTCTCTTGGCTTCCTTTTTGTACAAAATTCTTTCAAGATTCAATGGTTGAATTGGTGGTAAGTCCTTGACCCAATCTTCATCTAGAACTCTCGATATACTTACATCTTCACCTGCAATCACAAAACCTTTAAAAGGATAAATGTAAGAAGCATTGAAAATTTGTGAGATAGCCACTCTAGGAGGGACTTCTATCTCATAGGAATTTGAACCAAATTTGTTAACCACCCTACATGGCCCAATCTTCCTCATCTACAACTTTGTATATTTCCCCTCAACTAGCCTTTATTTCCTTAAATGATCCAATGCCAAGTCTCCCGCTTTAAACTAAGAATCTCTCTTCTTCAAATATACATGTTGCTTGTATATTTTCACTCTTTTTAAGTTTTTCCTTAACTTGATGATGTATGTCCTTCATTTCAATTGCAAATTCCTCTCCTTCAACACTCCTCTCAATGCCACTCAAATCTCTGACTTCAAAGACTCCCTTAGGCTTCAATCCATAGATGATTTCAAATGTGCTTTTCCCAACACTTCTATTTATAGAGTCATTATATGCAAACTCAGGATGGGGAAGAATGACATCCCATTTTTGTGAATTCTCTTTTCTCAAACATTTGAGAAGATTCCCAAGTATCCTATTGACAACTTTAGTCTGCCCATCTATTTGTGGATGATAAGTAGAGCTAAATGTCAAGTTTTTTCCAAACTTCTTTCAAAGAGTTATCTAAAAGTGACCCACAAACTTACTATCTATATAAGGATGCTTAAAATTCAAGAAAAATTAAACAATATTTCCACTTTGAAAACCTTAACTTGGTCTCAATCTCACAAATCTATCACATTTCCTTATAACACTCCAAACAGTGAATTTTGACCATATTTTTCAAAGGAAACTAGAAACCCACAATTGAATTATCATTAAAAATACCCTTTATTCTCTTTTTCAACATATCCAATTTGTACATCTACTTGTTTTTTAACAACACCCTCTAAAATAGAGTGCTATGCTAGAACTAGGTCATATTAGCCCTATTTTCCAGAGCAACTATATGAAATCCCTTCTCCAATCTACCAAAATCCATTTGAAGGCTTAAAC
The DNA here is from genome assembly GCA_007258455.2 of Sequoia sempervirens. Taxonomy (NCBI): domain Eukaryota; kingdom Viridiplantae; phylum Streptophyta; class Pinopsida; order Cupressales; family Cupressaceae; genus Sequoia; species Sequoia sempervirens. Next base: position 176,622,592 of record VDFB02256132.1, on the reverse strand, counting down.
TAGGTCACACAAGGTCTGAAACAATAACTTTCATCAACTAGAACATCCACAAATTCATCAATTATCAAAATGCTATGTCTAACCTCTACTCCTAAGCCTAATACATTAAGATATTAGGTTAGGGCTTGATCAAACACTATCCTACCTCCTTCTCCTACATCTAACCTAAAAAGCATGAAAAAAAACCTTACTAATGTCATTCCATAGATTTACAGAGGTTTCCATTGATGGAATGGTTCAATAATCCATTTTTTCACTCAAACCCCCTTAACTTAGGGTTTTTAGACCACTTTCAGTAAAAACCCTCTAACTCTCTCAAAACTTGGTGAAATGAATGGAATCAATGGGAAATGGTAGAAGACTCAACACCCTATCAATTCCAATTAGTTTTACATCATTACTAGGTCGTACAAGTTGTACAAACTTTCTATAGCAACAAATAAACAATGAAGAACAAAATAGAACATACTTTTCTTATTGTCTGATCTCCAATTACAAATCAAGCACTTTTCATCAAACTCCTAAAGGCATATTTATACCTTTGCAACAAAAAAAAATGGTCTGAAACTACCTTTTCAATATGTGACCATTCAACTTCCAAATACAAGCCAAAATTGCAAAGTTGCATTGCACTTTTTGCAACATTTGCAATAAAATGACAACTTTATCTAAATTTGACCCAATGAGACTCAAAACATTATATGTGGTCTAAATAGACCTTATTACATAAAAAATGATTCAAAACACCAAACACCCTAACATCTAACACCTTATTTCATGATGAAGCTAGGTGCCCCTACACCACCAAAAAGTCTACAACCCCTTTAATTGTTTTGAAAAAGAAAAAATGCAAGTGCATTATAATGCACTCATGTTATGGCTTGGAGTGACCAAGCCTTATGGTCAGCTAGTACAAGGCAAAATTGTGCTTATTTGTAAGTCAATATTTTTCAAATTATTTTTATAAGTCGATTTCTTAGGGAGTGGTATCCATAATGAAAAAAGGAGTTAATTTGTACGTCAATAATTAACAATGAAATCCTTTAGGACATTAAAATTTATATTAGAATTTAATTTTATTTCAAGAGAAGTAAAGTTCATTTGTGAATTTTCTTTGTGTTGATAGTGTCATTAAAAAAACATCAATTATAAACATTGGTATGAATATAATTATAGATGTAAATGAAGATATATTTACTAAATAAAATGTTCCTACTCTAGTATACACATACACAAATGATACTCCTCTCCTAGCTCCTATAATATTGGTTACTCCTTTGCAATATATTTGCATTAACATAATCATCTCTAATAGTATCCAAGGGTTAGACCCTAACATCCTTATTAGGATTAAGATGTCATTGAATTTATAATTATATGTATATTTTATGTATCCCTAACACTCTTTTAAAGTGTCTTTAATATTCTAGAGTTTAATTAGAATATAATTTGTAAATAATATTCACCAAGAATATTGATATTAGATTTTCTATGCATGATGATGGAGGTGGAGTTGGTAAGGGAAATAACAAAGATGTTTTCATGAAATTTATCAACTTGGCCATGATATCTGAGTAGCAAAGCATATTTTCTATTGATATTGGGTCCAAAAGGTTTATTTTTATGACCTTGAATTCCTACCTTGGGATATCTATCATTATAGAGAAGCAACAAGTCAAATATGTCGTTTAATATTTGTACAAATGTAAATTTTGTATGCATGCCTTATTTCGAGTTACACTTATTATTCATAGAGGAATACCTTCATTTAATATGTGATTTTTTTATATTTTTATCTAATTTTATGGAACATTAATATGAGAAACCATTTGGGGCATTCCTCTTCTATTTATCTAGTAATTGGAGGCATATTATAAAAAAATTGTAAGTTTATTTTATAGACACATAGGTGTTGTTCAAAATATTGATAGAGTAAAGAGGGGGTTATTACTTTTTATCTACCTATTCTTTAAGATTGATAAATAATTTTCCTCTTTTGTATGTGGATATTTAAAATAGAAAAGGTTTCTGTACATTTATCCTATACTCATATGGAATATTTATTTTATGTAATCAAATTGTTATCATATGGAAATCCTTCTATGAATAATTATAATTAAAATTAAAATTATAACTTTTAATAGATAATTATAGTTCCTTCACCTTTTTTTGTTAAATTTTGGTATGAGAGCTAATAGCTCTACATAGAGAGGGATTTCATTGTGAGGTTTTCCAAATCTATGAAACAGATTAAAAATCATGGTTTTCCATTCTCCTGTTCATAGTGATAAATTAAATGGTATCAATTATGAGGTGTATAAGTTGAAGATGAATGATCTAATTATATAATAAAATCACTACTTGGTTATTTAAAAAGAAAAGTAGTCATTAAATTTATCTAATGATTTTTTTTTCAAATTACAATACAAGGAATGAGGAACCATTCATTTTTATGTGCATATATTTTCCCCATTAATTTTTATATAGACCACTAAATTCAAGTTGTGGAAATGGATAGGTGATAGATGCCAAAAAATAAATGAACAAGTTATATAACAAACATTAGTTATATTCATCGAAAATGAATTATAGTGATTCTAGTAGAGACCATTTAATGTGTTTACTTGATTTCAACTTAGTTATTTTAGTAGATATTAAGTTGGAAGAAGAAAATAAATATATATTATTAATTTTCTCTTTACTGAACACTTCAAAAATTTAATTTTTTTAATTATTGGTAGTGGTGTAGAGGTAAAAATGCATATTCTCATTGCTACTTTTTTTTTTTAGAGGAAATGAGAATGATTGAATAATAATTTTCATATTTTGTGAAGGTCAAAAGAAAAAGGAGGACCTAAAGGTAAAGGGAAAGATATATCAAAGCCTAAAGGAAATTACAAAATCCAAAGGAAGAGTAAAGCTTTTTGAGCTATAGAAAGAGAGGACATGTGAAGAAAGTACACATAAACTGTAAAAAGAGTAAAAACTCCTCCATGTAGAAAAGTGTTTTTGATGGTTTTAATTATGCTTTAGTTATTTTCACTAAAATTAGTAGTGATGATGATTAGATAATTGATTCAATTTTCTCCTACCATATGACTCCCCAAAAGGATTGGTTTTTTGCATACACAACTTATGATAGAGTATAGGTTTTTCTTTGACATAAAAGTACTAAGTATTGGTGAAGAAAAGGTAAATTTATGTTTTGCATGGCCTATATTGTACAAAAAAACATTCTTTGCATGCATATTGAAATCCATACCAACATTGGTAGTGTGGGATATTTGGTGGGAGAGAAACAAACAAATATTTAGAAAGTCTTCAACTACTATTCATAAGGTTCAAGTCTTGTTAGAAAAATAAATTTATGTAGTAAACTCCTAGGTTCATCAACATAAAAATTTAGGAGCAATATTTTCATCCCGGGATAATGACATTTTGAAAAACTAGAAATATATAGCACTATCATTTAAAGGTGGTATGAAGCATCCACATATTCTAAAGGTAGATAGGAGTACAATCAAATGGTTTGCACCAATGGAAGGATATTATAAACTAAATTTTGATGGAGTCTCTAGGGGTAATCCTAACATTTCTAGAGCAGGAATTTATATATAGGACTTGAAATGGGTTTTTAAGGCAACTAGAGCAATATCCCTTCCTTGAAGATCTAATAATATGGAAAAATCTCTTGCACTTCTTCAAGGCTTACTACTTACAAAAAAACTTCAAATTAAAGCAATCCATGTAGAGGGAGATTCTTTGTTAGTAATAAATGCTTGCAACAAAAATCTTGCTATACTTGGTCTATAAGATATGTCCTTGAAATTACATGGAACATATTAGAAGAATTTGAAAGTTATCAGTTATCACATGTATATAGAGAGGGTAACAACATTGTTGACTGTTTAGCAAATATGGGTTGTGATGGAAATGAAATTTTCCTTCTAGATAATAATCAAGTTCTAGAGGATTTCCCACATTTGAAGGAAATTATAGCTAAAGAAAGTGTCCCCTAACTTCTTTAGTGAAGGAATAGAGAAACCTTTTCTTATAGATATCTAAATGTGGTTGCATTAATAATTTTGGTATTGCAAGGGTGTATGAGCTTACATTCGCTTGATATTAACCATTGTGGTCATGAGTTGGAAAAATCAAGAAAGAGATGGAATTAAGATATATGACTCAAGGGAATAATTTATAATGATGTTGGTTATATCACATGGATGTTGGTGTGACCTCTAAAGGACAATTAGCTATCATCCAATGATGTTGGAAATTGATCATATATTCTACTTGGGTCACATCATTTCATTCCCCATATTCTCCTAATGTTTCCTTTGTCATGCAAGTACTTTATAATCATGGTTTGAAGTGCATATGGTTGCATCAACTATTTTGGCCCCTGTGTTTACACGATCCAAAAATTAAGTGAAAGGAATGGTTTTAATGCTCAAGTACTTCATAGTTTTGTTCATCATTGTAGACACTGAAATTTGGTCTAGGCCCATGACTTCAATTTCTCCATAACTCATATCTTCATTATCATAATTAAATAATGCTAATTATTTAATTATATTTCTAAAGTCCTTATTCCCTTATTAATTAAATTTCTTTATTTAATTAATTCATTTTAACATTTATTCCTCTATTAATTAAATAACTTTAATTATTTAATTAATTAATTTTTCCATTATTCAATCCTGATTAATTAAATAAATATTCTTTATTTAGTTACATCACTAATTAACTGTATCCTCTTTCCTAGATTGAATAGATTCTTATTTAATCTATTCTTGTCACACTTCCAACTATAATTAAATAAATAATTTAATTAATTAATTATTCATTAATCTTTTCTTCAGACAATTAAATAAATCTTAATTTATTTAATTTAATCCTTAAAGGTCGAATGTGGAATTAAATAATCATTTAATTCATAAAAAGCTTATTCTTGGAATATTATTCTATAATTGGGTAATCGCTTAGTTATTTAATTATTCATGCACCACTTAACTCGAGATCTATTTAAATTGGTCAGTTATCTCTTGATTTAATGTCTAATTGTATTTCACGAATAGAATCTCTATCTTAATTAGCGAGTTATCTAGTTTTAATTCTTTTGTGTGCACACATTTATTAAGTAAATAACTTTATTTAATTAAATAATTCATTTGTGTATTCTAACAAACTATTTCTTTCATGTAAATCATCATCTTTACATGCAATCATTATTCTTCTAATTTTTGAATACTTTCAACTAGAGATTAAATCATTATTTATTAGTGTCACTAATGACACTAATCTCAATGCATGTCAAATCTGTTAGAAACCCATGATCAGATTTGCAAACCAGAATAGACCTTCCACAGAAGAGAAAAATGAAAAAGCAGAGATTTGCATAAAAACATGCAATTTGATATATTTGAAGTACAATAAATTACAAGATATGATTTGCTTTATAAAATCAAAGACGCATAAACCTAATCTTATCTTGAGCAACAAGATAGCTCAAAAGATAAAGATAAGATCCTATAACTTAGGAATTAAATAAAGCCTAAGTAAACTTATGCTAATGTGTAATTAAATATTAATTACACTAATAGCCCACCATAAGTGCAACTTAGGGAGAAGTAGATTATTATGCAAAGATGAGTCCTAGCAACAAGGTCTGATGAGGTACTCATGTACAAATGCAAAGAGAGAGAAAACCCAATGGGAAACCTCCCTTTCAGAGAGATGAACTGTTGTGAAGAAGCACTGGAAGAACTCTAATGAAGCAACACTGGAACCCCAAATCCGGCAAGCAAGGAAAGATAGTTCTACTTGCAAAATACCAATCAAAATCACAAATGCAACAACAGACCTGATGCCAAGGAACATTGGAAACTCACATAATGGATCAACTCTGGAATCTATAAGCAACAATAGATGAAAAGATGAATGGACCCATAATGATGAAAAATTTGGAATTTGTGTCTCACGAAGCCAATGCCAAACTGAAACTAAAACTACCCATAGGATGAGTACCATCAAGATTCTAGAACATTAACCATAAAACCATGACCCTCAAACTAAGAAAGATCTGAACCAATGTGGATCAAGAACTATAAAATCCCAATGTGAAGTGTGAACCAAAGCAAACCAACAATGTGTCCATTTAAGCAAGAAAGAAGCTAGAAGGAGACAACAAGAAACCAGACAAACTCATGTGAGTTGTCACCAAAATGAAAGATGGATGCAAGAACCCCCCGTACTGGAACTTTATATCAGTTTGTTATTACAATACCCAATGATTGCATAAGGAGATAATGAAAAAGTACATAAACATATGTGAAAATGCAAACCTAGAGCACTAAACAAAAAATCAATGCATGCCTAAAATAAGTTACACATTTTCTAGAAATGACCTCAAATTTGCATAGAAGCTGAAACCAGCTTTTTGACGCCGTGAAAATTGTGAAAAACGGATAAGCGAGTCAAAAGATACCTCTCCCAGAGTGAAAAAGGAAACATCTGACTTCTGAGGCAGAAAAAGGAATCAAAAAATAAAAAACCCAAAAACCACATCTACACCATTGCGTAGAGCTCGGAAACAGCTTTCCGGTGATATCTCATTTGCAAAAAAATGATGCTGTATGAGAAAGTTATGATCATTTCTGTGAAAGTGCTAAAAAAATGTCCGATTTGGCCATCTGCAACCCTCAGGAGCTAAAAAAATTCGGCCCCTAGTCGCATGCAGGACCAGGGGCTAGCGCGCAAGGGGCTGGGCCGAAGCCCTTGGACACCAATATGATCAGCTTGGGGGCTAGACCAGTGCAGGGGGCTGAGCTCGAGCACTGGTTGCCCATAGGACCAACCCACTGCAGTTTAAGCCCACGGGGGCTGCACTCCTGGCGGCGGTTTAGTTGAGTCCATCATTGGCAGTGGAGGCTCGGCAATGCGATGGTGGCCACTGTGTGGTGCAACGGCGACACTGCCTTTTGTATTGGTGGTGCAAAAAACTAATTTTTTTTTTTTATTTTTTTATATTTTTTTTATTTTTTTCGAAATTTGTGCATCAGAATGCGTGCCTAGGGGCCGTATGGCCGTTGGGCAAAAAATTTTTGCCTCTCCGTTCGACAGTGTCCAAATCGGACAAAATTTATATGGAAATAGGGGTTTTTGGGTGTTGTGAATCCAACGGCGAGGTCCGTTTGTGCCCAAAGTGCTCTAAAAATTAGGCAACCTCCAGATCTATCAGAAAAATCATCGAGCTTGAGACCCTCACAGATCTAGCAAACGGTGATGAAAATCAATGAAATAAAAGCCATTTTTGACTTTTTCCAGCGCTCTGAATCCAACAGAAAACCCCGATCTGATCCAAGACGCTATATAATGATGCTCAAGGATTGAAACCCTTGAGGGACCTCGAACGAGCTCTGCACTGTGTTCCTAAAAAAAAGCTAAGAAGAGGCTACGAATTGAGGCTCTGATACCATGTTAGAAAACCAAGATCACTTGCATGCAAATGGATACCTATTACATGCAAAAGACATGAAGAACCAAAGAAGATGTTATGTAAACCTTACACTTGAAACTCACTGAAAGGCCATATCTTCATATCATGAACAAGCAGCTGTAGGTCTGGAGCTCTGATACCATGTTAGAAACCCATGATCAGATTTGCATCAAATATTTTTATCTAAATCGTCCATCTATCTTTCAATCTAAGCATGCCATTCAAACAATCAATTTTCTATAAATTGATCTAACCTTCATCATTGTAACTCCTCCCAAAATTTGATGACTTTTGGAGCATTTGATTAATATAATCTTTTGATATTTCCCTATTATCACATCTACTGAGACTATACTTGCACAGATACTAAATATCTAAGGGAAAGAATACTATCATGATGAAATGGAGGACAACAGAGGTTATTCATGGAACTATATTGATGCTTGGTGAGATATTTTCATTTATGCTTTCCTTTGTGCTTTGTTGTTTAGATTTAGCTTACATTAGAGTTTATTGCTTTAATTTTCTTTAACCTTTCCTATTTCCATGATATTACATTGGTGAACTTGACATGAAAACATGCTCTTCACAAATCTATAGAAGTTTTTTTTTTTTTGTAGGTATTATACGATCTAATGCATTTGACGCATGAAATGACACAATTGACATTACAAGTTGCATACGACAAATAAAACAATGCATCTAAGAAAATCTGATGCATCTATGGTTTTTCATGATGCAATTGATTGGTAAAACCCATGACACATCTGTTGTTGTGCACGATGCATCTGACTAGTGAAATTTCTTATTTTAAATCCTAAATTTAAAAGTTTTCATTATGTTTTCATAGTGACTAATTTTTAGTTTGGAGTGTTTTTTTTAAAGATTTAACATAGTTTTTTTAGGATGTAGCATAGAAGACAAGTTTTCAAAACCCTTTTTTGTAGGAGAATCTCTAAAGATAAATCACAAACTACTAATGAATTATCTTACAGGACATGCAATGAAGACTATTTTGAAACAATACTGTCTATTTTAGATTAGATAACATTTCATTTAGTGCTTAAAAGGAACTCTTTCTACTGCATGTCTTTTGCACTTGCACACTTTGTGTTACCCGATTAGTGTGTACGTACACATTGATCCTTTCATTTTTTTAAGAGAGCCTTCCCTGGGGATTTCATCACCTCAAGGTTTGACCTTGAGCATGTTTTATAACAAGCTATATCAAAGGGGGGAGAATGAAAGTTGTACCTCAAGGAGTGGCTAGTGTCGTTCGAAGCCAAGCAATGAGACTCTTGGTCCATCCAGACTCAGTGGTGATGAGAGTGGGTGAGACACTTCCAATCTCAAGCTATTTCAGATGAGCTCTCTATTCATAGACTTCCTTATTAGACACCATTTTTGTAAGAAACACAAATCCTTCTATCTGTTGGTGTAGGAGTGTAGACCTCTAAAGCCATCTCACATCCATATGGTTCGTAGTAGAGATGAGAAGTATTTCATGGGAGTTTCATGGGTACTGAAGCTTGGCTTCCCTAGAGAAGTGAGTGTCATGGAGGGGAGCCAGTGGGGTCAAGATTCTAGTCATTCACTTTGAATAAGCATAGCCGGGGAAACCCAAGTAAGAATCCAGTAAAATACTATCAAATTCCATCCTTAGGATTGTACTTTCTTAATTTAATTACTATTCATGTCTAAAATATTGTGTTTTCTGAGTGTTTGTGATTTTCCAAAAAAATTATAAGAAATAGTGAGTCAAAACCTATAGTTTAAGGAAAAACGCATCTTCTCATAAAAAAACCCCAATTGTCAAATAGAGTCACACTTATTCACTAGAGAAACACATCTGTTACTTAGAGTCACATTTGTTTACTAGTCTATTACATTTTTCAAAACCCAATCCAATTTTCATTTACTAGAAACTGAGTCACATTTGTTTATTAGTGAGTCACATCTATTAGAATAGGTTGCATCTAGTTGCTTGTTAACCACATTTGTTAACCGCATCTATTAATCCCAAGTCGCACATGTTAATTTCCTTTGTTACTGGAAAAACCACAATTGAAACCTTCTATGATGCATCTAAATAGGTGAGTCACAACTATAGTCTAGAACAATGCATATTCCCTATCATAGACTTGAGCTATATTTTACCAGTGCACTATCTGAGTCTGAAAACCACATCTAATCAATCTTGAGTTGCAACTGATATAGTAAGTTGCATCTTCTTGATATAGAGTTGCATCTATCTAATACCCAAGATTAAATTTAGTAGTAGAATGCAACTAACAATACAAACCACAATTTTTACATTTTGTGACACATTTGTCATCTTGTAATGCATTTTCCTGATTACTAGAAAACCCGAATTCACTGTCATAGATCAAAACTGAATAGTCATACTAGTATCTAACTTATCCTTTTACACTAATTCTTGGATAGAAACCAAATAGTTTTCTCATTTGCATCCTTTAGATATAGTTTAGTCATAGTAATAGGCATCCTAGTTGTAGATCTTACTTTCATCTTAGGAGTCTTTATTTCCTTTAGAGAGATAATCATTTCTAGATCTTAAGTTAGGAACCTTTCACGCTTTGGATGAACCCTTGCTTCAACAAACATTGTCATTGAACCTAGTTATCATATCTTTTTGTCCTACACATGAGTCCTTCTATCTCATTAGTCTAGTTTGGGAGCTCACCTTATCTTTTGGTCATAGTCCTATGAAGGTTCCTTGTCAAAACTAAATTGAAACCTAGGTTAAGCTTTAGTTGGTAGGTAACCTCTTTTGGAATCTTCCAAAATTGATCACTTAGAATTTTTCATAACTAGACATAATCATCCTAGGATAACATCATCTTATACATTCCTTATTTGTAAGAAAATACCAAAAAAATAGCTGCATTCATTCTTTATTTGCAAGAAAATCCCAAAAACATAGATTAGATTAATAATCATCCATAGACTTAGTTTTTATGTCACTTTCACTTTGGGCTTACCCTACATTGTTGAAAAAAGGTCTAAAAGGAAAGAAAGAGAGAAGATGGCCAATCCAAATGATTTAATCAATCTATTCTCAAACCCCTTTTCAGGGACATCTTCATCAAGACCTCACAAGACTTTGTTAGAAAAAAAATGTTACTAGAGATGCACAAGGACACATTGTAGTGGAAGACATAGATGTTGTTGTATAGGACCTTAATTTTGTCTCCTTTGTATATGGATAGATAGAAAATGATCCTCAATGATACTTAGCTAAGTTGCTAGTAGAGGGTGCCAAGTTACCCCCTGGATTTGACATCAATACCTTGCAAACAATAGCTACCCAAGGAACAAACATGACAACTACTAGTGCTACTATACCTCAAGTGACTACTGCTATACCATCTAGAGGACCCACACATAGTGGTTCAACAATACACAAATCTCCATTGGGTACATATAGCTTGACATAGGGTCTAAATTTCACCATTGTGGCATCATCGTCCAATCCCTTCGGTCGTCTTGTTGGGAACAAAAGACCTAAAACATGAGCTCCTACACCAAGTGTCAATGTCACTAGCACTATTCCACAAACAACAACTACACCAAGTGTCAATGTTAGTAGTACCATACCACATATTGGGGTCTCACAGATAGGAAACATACCCTCCTTTCAATATGGAAGCCAACCCACCACTTCAAAAATCCCAAATCAAAATCCATTTTCACAAATTCCAAATCAAAATCCATTTTCATAGATTTTGAATCAAAATCCATTTTCACAAATCCCAAATCAAAATCCATTCATATAGATTCCAAATGAAAACCCATTCACTAACACTCCAAATCAAAACCCACTTTACATATTGAAACTTAACCAAAACCCATCACAAAATGTTGGATTCCAAAACATGTACATAGACCCAAATAATCTAACTAACACATCATTAACACAAGTTGATGTCCTACAGACACAAATGCACGCCCTGCAAACATAGATGGATAACATGGCCATGTCTAAAAGGAGGAATTTCTCAGCAAAGGATTTATGCTCATTTCCCTTTGAAAAATCATTATACATGACACCTTTCCCAGATGGGTGTGTTATACAAAAATTTCCCAAATATAATTGAAAGTGAAATCTAGTTTAACAGATAAGGGAATTTTCCATGATGTGCATAGATGTCGCATATGACCCCACCTATCTTATGAGACTCTTTCCAAGAAGTCTTATTGGAATTGCATTGGAATGTTTTTCTAGTCTCCAATATGGCATAAAATCATGGGGCTAATTGGTTGAAAATTTTATCAAACACTTCTCCTTTAACATTGACCACAAAATCAACATAGAAACCTTGTGTCACACTACACAAGATGAAGGATAATCTTTTATCACTTTCTTCTAGAGATGGAGAAATAGAGATGGAGAAATATAGCTATATGATCTCCTATCAAGATACCTAAGAAATAGAAGGTCATTATCTTCCAAGAAAACCTCAACCCAAAATTGAGAAGTGATTTGAGAGTGCATTGTTGCACATCCTTTGTAGAACTAGTGGAAAAGGGCCTCATACTTGAGAAAGAACTCATATAAAAAGGGGAACTCAATGTACCCAACAAAAATCCTCTAGTGCAGAACACCCCAATGATAGAAACCAAAAATGATACCAATGATGGGGTCGTTGATGCTAAAACCCTACAAGCAAGACTAGTCATTACACTTAGAGGACAAAACCCCTCTTCCAACACACTCAACACTATCAATCAAACCCCCAAGACTATCCAAAACACCCAGTGACCACAACAACATAGGAGGTTTCCAAAACATGAGTTCACTCCCTTAGGGGAACACATTGAATTGGTCTTCAAACAACTATTCCAACACAATCTCATATAGCTTCAAGAGCCAAGACAATACAATCCATGGCAATTCAAACAATTTTGGTGGGATAACAATTCCTTTTGTGATTTCCATAGAACTAAGGGACATACCTACAAATTTTTTGACAATTGAAAAAACATTATATAGTACTTTGTTGAGAAAAAAATGATTCAAGTTGGTGGATAGAAACTGACATCTTCAAACATTGATCATAAGGTATTTTCATATCCACTACATGACCACGAGAAAGGAAAGGCCCTCAGTTTAGGTAACAAGACCAATACTACAACAAAATACAATAGTGTTAAGCATGATTATAGTGGCCCAATCATAAATCACATCTTAGCTACTGATGAGCATGTCAACATGATCACCGTAAATAAAAATCTTGAGTGTGTTGTCAACACTCGCCAAACCAAAATCACCATCCAAGGTCATCCATCACACTAGACACCATAGAATTCCAAGCCATAATATAACTTACTTGATCAGTTGGGGAAGACCTTAGCCCAAATCTCCATCTTTGAACTATTGTGTATCTCCTCTGATCGCCAATCCATTCTAGATGATGCTTTACAAACACAACTATCCCCACACACCTAGATGTCAATCATTTCCAAGAGATGGTGGGCTACTTAATCAATAATCATCACACTCCATTCTCCAAACAAGACTATCCAACTAAGAAGAAAAATCATAATGACCCATTGCACCTAGAAGTCCTTATTCATAAAACAAAATTTAGATGAGTCTTGGTAGATGAAGGAGCAGGGTTAAATCTTTGCACTTTAAAACTAGTTAAGCCTTTAGGCTTCTCAAAGGTGTACCAAAATCATTGCCATTAAGGCTTATAATGATGAATAATGAAAATCAAAGGGGGTTTGAACAATCCCTATCAAAATTGGGGCTACAATTATGGATACAAACTTCCAAGTCTTGGATCTCACCCTCCCATACAAACTTCAGCTAGGTAGACCATGAATTCATGCTATGAAGGTAGTCCCTTCTACCTACCATCAGTGTCTGAAATTCCCCTACAATGGCATTGAGATTACAATATATGGTTACCGAGATCCTTTCCAATATTGTACAATCTTCAAGAGATATCCCAACACCAGGTGCCTGTAAACCAAGAAGCTTCATCATCCAATTCATCTCACTATGTCGATCCATCCACTCTCTCTAAAAAATCCACTCCATCATCACTACCTTCCACTCCTAGGGTTGAAGTTGAAGAAAAGGGTTGTGGAGAATATTACATGAAGACATTTTATTGTGTTAGCCATTTGGTTCCTTCTAAATTATATGGTTTACCTACAATGATAGGAGACAATCAGTGGTCAACATACACATTCCTCCCACAACAACTTTCACAAAGTGGGGAGAATTAAGTAAAGAATCCATCAACGAAGATGATGTGACCTCTTGGATATATAGAGAAAACAATGAAGAATCTCCTCCACTTGCTCAGATACCTATAGATCAATACGGAAAAGGTTTTACCATAATGTAGAGCAAAGAATACAATGGACAAAGTGGCTTAGGCTTAAATCAGAATGGGAGGACAAAACCTATCATTGTTTCTAAATGGTTGAAAGGCCTAGGGCTTGGGTTTCAAATGATCCAATTTTTTGTTGCTAGTACCACATCACCTTTACTAGAGGAAGTAAGTGCTTCAAAATATATGAAGACATCCAATGAACCACCTAACCAACCATACTATGATTCCCCTGAATTTAACGAATATGAGTGGGATTCCCTATCTTCCACCTCTATCATGGGCCTTGATAAATTTTTTGGAGAACTTGACTTAATGCTTAAATACTCATCAAATCCATTGAATTCTTGTCCACTAAAGAATACAACAAGAGAGGAAAGGTTGAAACATTACTATTGGGAATCTCTTGATTCTACCTCTTGGGAACCTGCCAAATCCACTTCAAATAACCACACCTTAACACTAGGCCCACCTTAGAATCCAGCTATTCTCAAGAAAATGAACGATGAGGATTTGGTAAGAAACCTTTGTGACTATGTGAAAAACTTAGCTTTTACCTTGACCCATTTGAACTTTGAAACCTCTGATGATGGCATGCCCTTGACCAACAAGACACACCCATCTTACATATCTTTGAGAATGACGAAGAAATTGTTGAGTTCATGGGACTATGAGAAGGCATACCTAGTGGTGATCATAAGGTTGGATTTACCATAGACTTGGAAAACATGGCATATTTTGGGGAATCTGTTCAACCCTCTAGTTGTAAAAATAAGTAAAACAATGAAAAAGATAAAAATAACGAGTCCCTAGGTGAAAATCAAAAGACACCTTTGGACAATGAAAAAGCCAAAAATAAGGATGCATCTGAGGGAGAAAACCTCTCAGAGGTACCCAAGGATGGAGGTTTGAACATTCTCCTAGTTTCTCAAGAAAATTCACCTATGTTGGTTGAGGAATCTATGGAATTCAACATAGGTACTAAAGAGAATCCTCAACTAGTCTATTTGGCAGCATCCTTTATAAAAATAGAACAGCCAAAATTTCACAACTTCCTCACATAGAGACAGATCAACTTTTCCATGTCATATGTTTACATGCTTTGGCTAGATCCTAAAGTTGTACTATCACTTTCCCTTACAATTAGGTGTAAAACCAGAGAAATAGAAATTGAGGAAAATGCACCCACAGATTGCTCTACTAGTCAAGACTGAATTAAAGAAAATGTTGGATGTTTGCTTCATTTGATCAATTGACTATGCAGATTGGATTTCCAATCTTGTACCAATCACAAAACCAATAGGAGGAATTCACATCTATAGATATTTCAAAGATATAAACAAAGCATGTCCCAAAGATGACTTTCCCTTGCTGAACATTAACATGATTATAGGCATGATATCAAGATATGAGATGTTATCCCTTATGGATGGATTTTTTAGGGTATAAGCATATCAAAATTGCAACTAAAGACCAACCTAAGACAACTTTCACCTGTCCATGGGGAACATATTGTTGGAATTTCATGCCCTTTGTACTTAAAAAAGATGGAGCAACATACCAATGAGCCATGATGACTATTTTTCATGACCTCATACACAATATTACAGAGGACTATGTCAATGATCTTCTAGCTAAATTAGTGACAAGAACTAATCATTTATAGGTTTTAGACAATATTTTTCAAAGAAATGTGTGTTTGGCATGAAATTAAGAAAGTTGCTAGGGTATATCATTTCTAGATGATGCATTGAGGTGGACCCAACCAAAGTGAAATCTATCATAAAATTTCCTCCACTAGATAATCTTAGTCAACTAAGGACACTACAAGGGAGACTGTAATCCATCAAAAGATTCATTGTGCAGTTAGTAGATAAGACACATCCCTTTCAACATTTACTTAGAAAAGATGTACCTTTTGTATGGACAAGTAAATTCCAGGAATATTTTCAAATGATTAAGGATTACCTACTCACACCACCAGTATTATAATGCCACCTATTGATGGATGACCATTGATTCTTTACATATCCACTACCACCTCAGCACTAGGATCATTTCTTGCACAAAATGACAATGAGGGTCATGAAAGGGCAGTATACTATATCAACCACACTTTGGTAGGTTATGAGCTCAATTACAATACCATTGAATGTGCTTGTATTGCAGTAGTTTTTTCTACTCAAAAAATTAGGCACTACATGTTAAACCACCAAACCATGTTGGTTGCAAAGATAGATCCTTTGAAATATCTTCTCAATAAAGCAACATTGACATAATGACTGGCCAAATGGGTAATTGTACTTAGTGAACATGATATATGTAGAGAGAAAAGCTTTTAAAGGACAAGTCATTGTTGATCAATTGAATGATGCACCAATACAATTAGATCAACCTTTAGTTTCATATTTTCTTGATGAGTTTTATATTCACTCTTGACATGGGCATGACATGGAAATTATACTTTGATGGGTCCCACACAAATCATGGATCAGGGGCCGGTATATTATTTATCACACCACATGGTGACTCTATTCCCAAGTCATTCAGGATTTCTTTTCCATTTACCAAAAACATAGCAGAATATGAGGCTCTTGTGATAGGATTACACATGATAGTCAAATGGAAGATCAAGAACCTATATGTTTATGGTGATTCTCAATTGGTAATCCAATAGGTAAATGATGACTATGAGATTAAGGATGAAAAGCTTGCTCCCTACAAATGCATGGTAGATATTTTCAAGGATTACTTTGATAAGGTTGACTTTCATCAAATACCTCATGTTCTAAAGATGATAGCAGACACCATGGCTACTATTACTTCACTCTTGGACATACCTAGCAACATGCCTAAATTCAAGTTTTTGGTAGTACAACTTTTGGTCCCTACCAATGACATCTAAGATTCAAATATGGTGTGTGAGATTGTTGGTCCCAATTCCCCATGGTATAAAGACATATATGACTACCTCCATGTAGAGATCATACCCCCTAACCTTTCCAATAACCAATGTAGGACATTTATCTATAAGGAAGCCGTCTATTCCATCATTGGAGACACCCTATATAGACGTGACTTAAATAACACCCTATTGAGATGTCTCAGTGCTAAAGAAGCACAAGCAACCTTGTGTGGGGTACTTGAGGGTATATGTGGATCCCATTCTAGTGGTCCTACCTTAGCTAAGAATATTATGAGAATGGGTTACTATTGGCCTACCATGGAAAAGGACTCATATATCTTTGTCAAGAAATTTCGTCAATGGCAGGAACACAAAGACTTAATACATGCATCAACATAGGAGCTTTGTTCCATAATGTCACCATGTCCCTTTTCCCAATGGGGACTTGACCTCAAAGGCAAGATACATCCTACATCCTCTAATGACCATAAGTTCATTATCACTATGACTAAGTACTTCACCAAGTGGATTGAAGCTATTCCCATGACCTATATTACTGACACATAGATTTCTAAGTTTATCCTAAACTATATCATCTATCAATATGGTGTCCCTCAATCCATAATCATAGATAATGTTCCTCCATTCAAGAACCAAGAATTCTATCATATTTGTGAAGAGTTCCATATCCAAGACCATTTTTCCACCCCATATTACCCACAAGGTAACGACTAAGCTGAGGCATCTAATAAAACTATCATTAGAATCCTCAAAAATATTGTCAATGATGTTGGTCGTGATTGGCATTTGTAGCTAAATCCAACCTTGTGGGCTTACTGCACAAGCATTCATACTCCCACTAGTGCCACTCCATATTCCTTAGTATTTGGTTTTGAGGCCATCTTTCCTATTTAGGTTGAGATTCCTTCCTTGAGGGTATCCTTGAAAGGGCATATTGATGATGAAGAGTACCAAGTTTCAAGACTACATGAGCTAGAATTCCTATACAAATGAAGATAGAAGGCATTAGATCATCTCCAAGCATATCAAAATAATCTTTGTCACATCTACAAGAGGAAATTATTGAATAGAAATTTTGACATTGGTGACCTACTCTTAATGGAGAATCCCAAGAATCAAGCTTATAGAGAAAAACCATCAAAGTTTGAACCAAACTAGTTAGGACCCTACATTGTCATAGAAACTTTTAGATCAAGAGCATGTCAACTCTCTACTCCTTAAGGAGAACCATTCTCAACACCTATCAATAGTCTTCATTTGAAGAAGTTCTACACATAGCTTCTGAGAGCCTTGTCTTAATTATCAAAAAATACAAAAAAAAAAATGATTTTTTTTTTTTTGAAAAATCAAGAAAATAGTAAAGAGAAATAAGTCGTCAAATAGTTAAAACCACTTAGGTGGTGCTTTGGATAAGTACCATGGTGAAAACCTGGAAAATAGGTGTCATGTGTAGTTGACTTTGCTCCTTTTTCTACCACCATTCTAATCTGACTTCCCTATACATACCACCAAACTTTATTATCCATATCCCTATACATATCACATATTTTTCCGATCCATCACTTGTACATACCACTCATAATAAATGGTTGTCCTTTCCATAACTTGGAATGATTGACATTGAGAAACTTCATATCCCCCATCCCATCCTATTCATAATAAATTGGTCTTATACCTGACTGGGGGCAAGCACTTGACTTACGTCATATTGGTTCTTACATTGGTTGTCTTGAAGATGTAAAACGATCAACAAAAAAAAACATCACAAAAATTCTTGAAAAAATCCAAAACCATCACAAAATGTCTTGAAAAAAATCTAAAAACATCACAAAATGTCTTGAAAAAATCTAAAAACAATAGAAAACTTCAAAAAGACAAAAAAATAAAAAAATGTCAAAAATCCCAAAAATAGAGTTAGAGTTAGTCACACTTATCAATCTTTGTCATTTTTTGAACTACATTGCCTCTGTGATTGGAAGTAGGAAAGGCCCTCTTCCCATGTGCCATTGAGGCATTAGGTTAGTCCTTTTAGGTTTGTCTATATAACCTCTTCCCATGTTCCCCCGAGACATTAGGTTAGTCCTTTTAGGTTTATCTATATAAAATCATGACTCAATCCATTTGTTTTATATGACAAGGTCAACGGTCATGTCGAACTACAAGGTCTCTGCATGTATAACATAGGTAAGGCCATCAATTGATGAGACCCCAAGGCTGCACTAGGTCAGTTTATTAGGGTCTGTCACATTCACTACCACACACATTAGATATCTTCATACAAATCAAGCCTTTTTTCAGTCATTCTTGTTAGTCAAACTCTAGTCGAAGTACAAGGTCTCTCCATGTATAACGTAGCAAAGGACATCAATTGATGATCCCCCAAGGTTGCACTAGGTTAGTCCTTTAGGGTTTTTCATCAAACAAAATAAATTTTCAACACATCACATCAAGGCATGCATCGCCAAGAGGAACAAGTCAACAAGGTCATCAAGTCAAAATCCAATAAATTTCCAAAGCAACAACCAAAGAAAA
This sequence comes from Sequoia sempervirens, assembly GCA_007258455.2. Taxonomy (NCBI): domain Eukaryota; kingdom Viridiplantae; phylum Streptophyta; class Pinopsida; order Cupressales; family Cupressaceae; genus Sequoia; species Sequoia sempervirens. Next base: position 176,603,268 of record VDFB02256132.1, on the reverse strand, counting down.
AAACTTATGTCTATTATAGGATGTGTCCTTCTTGAAAACAAACATCATCAACAATAATCAACCTATGTCTTGTACAGGATGAGTCCTTCTTGAATATAGATATTGTTAAACAATCATCATAGCCTTACACAAGTTATCACATTAATGATATTATACCCAACATCTTATACGATATGTCTTTCTAAAACCAAGCTTTTGCCATGCCTTATATAGATAGTCATAAAATCAAAACCAAACTCAACATCTTATATGGTATGTGTCCCTCGTGGAACCAAGCTCAATCAAAAAAATCAAATAAACAAATCAAGTTTTGGCAAATATTTTACTAGCTTTGACTTTGCAGCTTGTTTATCTTATTATTTCATTTGGCTTTATGTTGGAATCCTATTACTAGCTTTCTTAAGGATGTCCCATGAAGGATTTACAAAAGCAAAGGTGTATTAGAATTTTTTTTTCTTTGACTATTGTTTGTTGACTATCTTTTGGCTTGGTTTTTGAGTCATGTTACTAGTTTCCTTGAGGATGTCCCATGAAGGATTTAGAGGAGCGATGATGTCTCATGACACGTATTTTATTTGGTTGTTGTCTATGGTTTGTCTTGACAAAAGGACTGGGGCAACTGTTCCCTTAGTATGCATTAGGACACTCCTTGTCTGTGAATGTCTATTTTTAGCAAGTGGATGACCTTTCACACCTTGATCTATCTCATATCATGGTGTTTGTCTCCATTTGTATCAGTTACCACTCAATGATGATTTAATGCAAGGCCTATTATGTTTTGGGAAAAAATTGAAGATTTTTAATACTAACATTGATCTTTTCACATTAACATTTCTTCTTCTCTGCATCTTCACCACCCTTATCTATTTTCCTCTATCCTTGTGTCCTTCATCTTCTAGTTCTCTCATCAATTTTGAGGGCACACTCATGTTCTTTGAACATGCTTGTCCTCTCAAAGGGGCATACCACTACCTCCTCATCATCTTTCCTCATCCTACTTTTATTGGGGCATATATTTTTCTTTGACATAATGCGATAAATTGCATTGTATCAAAGAGGGGAAAAATGTAGACACTAAAATTTGGTATAGACCTGTAACTTCAATTTCTTCATAACTCATATCTTCATTATTATAATTAAATAGTCCTATTTATTTAATTATGTTTGTAAAGTCCTTATTCCCCTATTAATTAAATAACTTTATTTAATTCATTCATTTTAACATTTATTCCTCTATTAATTAAATAAATTTAATTATTTAATTAATTCATTTTACCATTATTCAATCCTAATTAATTAAATAACTATTTTTTATTTAATTATGTCACTAATTAACTTTATCCTCTTTTCCGTATTAAATAGATTCTTATTTAATCTATTCTTGTCACACTTCCGACTATAATTAAATAAATACTTTAATTATTTAATTATTCATTAATCTTTTCTTCAATCAATTAAATAAATCTTAATTTATTTAATTTAATTCTTAAATGTCAAATATGGAATTAAATAATCATTTCATTCATAGAAAGCTTATTCTCGGCATATTCTTCTATAGTTGGGTAATCACTTAGTTATCTAATTATTCATTCACCAATTAACTTGAGATCTATTTAAATCAGCCAGTTATCTCCCAATTTAATGTTTGATTGTCTTTGATGAATAAACTCTGTATTTTAACTAGTGAGTTATCTAGTTTTAATTCTTTTGTGTGCACACATTTATTAATTAAATAACTTTATTTAATTAATTAATGCATTTGTGCATTCAAATAGACCGTTTCTTTCATCTAAATCCTCATCTTTACATGCAATCATTATTCTTCTAATTTTTGACTACTTTCAACTAGAGATTAAATCATTATTTAATCTCAAGCTTCACCTTTTATGTTTTATCACTCACTTCACTACTGACACTAATATCAATGCATGTCGTATCTTTTAATATGAATCATCCATCTACCTTTCAATTTGAGCTTGTCATTTGAACAATCAATTTTCTATAAATTGATCTTACCTTCATCATTGTAACTCCTAAAATATGATGACTTTTGGAGCACTTGTTTTATAATCTTTGATATTTGGGTATGTATAGGATCATCATGGAAAAAATAGGCCCTTAAGTGGCAAAAAATTTAGAAAACTCAGAGTTAGGAAACTTGATGTAAAAATTTGAATAAGTTATCTATATTATTTTAAAAATATGTAAGAATAGAATCTATAAAAAATTGAAGTTAGTTTATAAACTACCAGGTTTATTTTAAAAGGAAAAAAATCTATTTGGTGAAATTTTAAAATTTCAATGTAGTAGTACTTCAATTTCAGGGGAAAAATAAGAAGTAGGTGTTTGTCGACCACCCTAACCACAATAAAATGATGATATTTTTTTATAAGATTTTAGATATAAGTGGAGGACTCATGTCTGGATGCGATGCATATTTTTTTATAATTTTTTTCCAAGTAAATAATTAATTATGAATTTTTTATTACAACTTTTAAAAAATATAAAAACTCACATGTCTAACCACCTTAGCTTGGTCAAGACTTCATGAAATTCAATTTTCTTTTTTTTTTAATCCTATAGTATGTGAAGTATATAATGTGACGCATGTTTCAGATTGAAAAAATTTGATACCGTTTCAAAGCTATAGATGTTTTTCAATTAGCCTATCAATTAGGACTTTAGTCATAATTCAAATAGAAAATGAATAATAATTATTTATTAAATTCAAAGTAAAGCATAATTTATATTGGTGGAAAGATAAGAATATCCTTTAAAAACTATTTTCATTTCATCAATTTTGGGTTAAAAAAAAGTCATCAACCACATACCCTACAAATACCCATCATGTCACCACTTTTAGCCCATCATGATCCTGCACATACCCTTTTTGGTAGTATCAAAACTACTAAGGCTATACTTGTACACATACTAAAAGCATGAGGGAAATAATAATATCATGGTGAAATGGAGAAGGACAACAAAGGTTATTCATGGAACTATATTGATACTTGGTGAGATCTTTTCATTTATGCTTTGCTTTGTGCTTTATTGTTTAGCTTTAGTTTACAAGCATACCAAGAGAATCAATCCCCTCCTCTCCTCCAACAACCTCCTCCTCTGCATTCTCCTCAACAATTTCCTCCTCTGCTGCAAGCTCCTCTCCATTGGACTCACCACCAAAATCCTCCTCTCCTCTGCCAATCTCAGGCATGGGCACATCCTCGCCCTCTCCCTCCTCTTCTTAGATAGGTGACAAATTTGGGCCTTGTCCTCTATGACCATGTTTACCCCTACCACCACCTATCTAATATCCTCCTCCCCCATCTCTATCGTCGCCTCTCCCACCTCTACCACCTCTAGCATCATGACCTTGCCTCTACCATGCCTTCCTCGAGGTCTTGCCTCATCCCTCTCCATAGATGCATCTTGCTCTGGATTAGTAAGGGGAACTGTCCTGTGACTCACCCACCATGCATAATATGAATCTATCGTACCTAGATCAGTTGCTCTGCCTCTCTATCCCCACTAAACTAACTGCAATGCATCAATATTTTCCTCATTTGTAGCAATAGGAATCTTTGGTCCCCATAGTGTAACCTCCCTAGAATATTGGACATACTCTAATCGGCCTCAGGTCTCATCCTGAACCTCTCCAAACTATCTCAAGACTTTATCTAGAAAATTCCTCTTAATAATATGTACATGTGAAACTGTTTGACCCATCAAATACTAGGTCTGTTGTTAGAATGAAAAATGTCGATCCTCATCCGGCCACTGAGCACAATCCATGCACAACCACTAGATGAATTGCACCATGGTGTCAATGGCATGTTTGTAGTAACCTATTTCTCCTATGTTTGTCTAGTTGTTTTCCCTCATATACCAAAAGGCATAAGGAGATCCCTACTCTAGCTTGACTATAATAGGCAGACAAAATATATAGATGTGTTCCCATGCCCATACCATCAGTGGTGTTGTACCACAACTCATCAACTATTCCACTCTATATGCTATATCATGAAAGTGAAAATATAATATGGTGAGCAAAAAAGGACCCCATGGATACACCACCCATCTCTCTAACATACCCACTAATATCTCCCCCCATCCCATAAGAAATTTATGACCTTGACGGTCAGGAAAAACTACCCCACCAATCAATGTACATAACATACAATATATCCTATCATATATACTAGTGAACACATGCCATCTAATCTCATAATGATCTATCCCTAGTTGTCTAATATCATCATGGGGGTAATGCCTACAAATCTCACTAGAACCCCTCTATGTATCATGCATAACTTTAGCACCCCTAATCAATAACCTCAAAATCCTCTATATATGCTCTAACATAATAGTGGCCTCACCTATCAACAGATGAAAACAAGATGTCTCAAAGTGACAACACTTGCACAGAGCAGTCAGCAGACCTTGGTTTTCCCAAATAGTGGGCATATAGGTGACATGATGTAAACCTAGGTGCTAAAGGAATCGTCTCTCCCTACTCCATAGCTGATCCTGAAAGTCAAAAGTCAATGGTCTAGACTCCCTCATATAAATTGGATCCAACACAACTTCCAATGGCATAATGCATACCTCATGTTAGAAATAAAAAAACCTCTTACAATCAATTTTTTATTTTTTTTAAATGTTATTCAAAAGAAACTTTTTCTATCAAATGTGCTGCAAAAACTCAATTACATCATTCCAATTTGCAAATGCATTGAAAAATCTCACATGCATCAAACAATAATGCATATGCATTCCTCTTATGCAAATGCATGCAAACAAAAACCATTCCCAATCAAATGACCATTCAAACATGAAAATGTGTACTAAAATCACAAATGCATTTCAAAAACCTATATGTGCTACTGTCTATAACATATGTGTTGCACGTATACATATGTGGTGCAATAAATTTCAAATGTGTTTATTCATTCCAATGATATATGCTAGCCTAGACATGATTTTTCAAATGCATCATACTGCATAAACATGTATTGATCATGCATGCATATGTGGTGTTTTAAAATCAATGCATTTGAAAACTAAGCTTAAAATGCCTAAAAAATCGTGCAAATACAAAATTGCAAAAGTTGGTTTTCAACTACGTACTGGGGGTCCAACGTTAGCAAGCCATATGAACATCTGAATGTGATATCCATGGTGAGAAGTGTGAGGAGTGGGTGACATTTTTGTTAGAACTCCATAGCACAAAATCACAATTTCTAAACTTGAGAGGTCAAAATGAATTGGTTTTCCACCCAATTTGTACTTATACCTAGGGTTTTTGGTGGCATTTTTCAAACCTTCTATACTGGATGCACTATTTTCCACATTTTGATGACCATTTGACCTACTAGAAACTTCTTGCAAACTAATTTCTTTCATCACCATCAAAATTCTAGCCATCAAATTAACTAATCGTAACTATTTCCATTTTTTTTGGTATTTTTCAAAAAATTGTCAATTTTCCTGAGGGGGCATACCTTCACCTATTCCACACTAGGTCACAACTAGGCCATGTTTTTGATCATTTTTCTTTGACAACAATTTTGAAATGCCATTGTATCAAACATGGGAAAAATGTAGACAATAAATTTTGGTCTAAGCATGTGACTTCAAATTTTCCATAATTTGTATTTTCATGATCATGATCTTAAATAATGTTAATTATTTAATTATTTTTTAATGTCTTTTCTCAAATATTAATTAAATAACTTTTAATTATTTAATTAATTCATTTTAATATTTATTCTTCTATTAATTAAATAACTTTAATTATTTAATTAATTCATTTTACTTGTATTCAATCCTGATTAATTAAATGGGTGTTCTTTGTTTAATTACGCCACTAATTAACTTTATCCTCTTTCTAAAATTAAATAAATTATTATTTAATTTATCCTTATTACACTTTCAACTATAATTAAATAAATACTTTAATTATTCATAAATATTTTCTTTAGTGAATTAAATAAATCTTAATTTCTTTAATTTAATCTTTAAATGTTGAATGCTAAATTAAATAATAATTTAATTCATAAAAGATTATTTTGGACATATTCTTCTATATTTAGATAATTATTTAAGTTATCTAATTATTCATTCACCACTTAACTCGAGATTTATTTAAATCAGTCAGTCATCTTCTAATTTAATGTAAGATTGTCTCTGACAAGTAAACCTCCTATCTTAACCGGTTAGTTATCTAGTTTTAATTCTTATGCATGTAGACATTTATTAATTAAATAACTTTAATTAATTAATTAATTCATGCATACATTTGAATAGATCGTTTCCTTTATTCTATCTTTATCCTTTACATGCAATCTTTATTATTCTAATTTTTGAATACTCTCAACTAAAGATTAAATCATTATTTAATCTTGATCTCCACATTTCAACTTGTAATCACTCATGTCAATATTGATACTAGTCTCAATTCATGTTGAATCTTTTAATCTGAATCGCCTATCCATCTTCTAATTTGAGCCTATCATTCAAAAACCCTATTTTCTATAAAATTGATTTATCTTCATCATTGTTACTCCTAAAATCTAATGAATTTTGGAGCACTTGTTTTATACTCTTTGATATTTCGCTATTATCACATTTACTGAGGCTATACTTGCACACATACTAAAAATACAAGGGAAAGAATACTATCATGGAAAGATAGAGGACAATAAAGGTTATTCATTGAACTATATTGATTCTTGGTGAGATCTTTTCATATATTCTTTCCTTTGTGCTTTGTTGTTTAGCTTTAATTTACATTAGAGTTTATTTCTTTGAGTTGCTTTAACCTTTCTTGTTTTCATGATGTTACAATCATGACAATACTTTATTCCTTTGGTGAAAAATGACAATAAATAGGCAATCAATACTTCATTGTGCTCAATGAATTAACAAAAGGAGGGTTCCAAAAAGCATCATTGTTTACATCCTCCAAAAATTTGAAGAACGATAGTAATGAGGCAACGAAATGGAATTCAAGCCATGGAACCTCAAGGTTTATTTACTAGTCAAACCATGGGAAAGGCCAGTTGGGGAGTATGTGACTCAAGATGCTCTCAATTAGATGTTCAAAGTGGACAACACCATAGTGGAGGACTACATTCAAATTGTATTGGGTATTGATGTTACAAGTCCTTAGGCTCATCATCTCATTTTCCCTTCTCAGGTGATATCCATATTCCTTTTGAATGCTCTAGACTTAGTTCAATCTTTGAATGAAAATGAGGAGCTTGCTAGAAATTTTGTTAATTTTCAATTCCTCCCGAATAATGCCATTCTTAGAGCAATGCAACAATATAATATTTTTAGAGGGGATGGATATATCGATGGTTTATTTCCCAGGGAGTATGTGTAGTGTCACCAGGGTTTCAAAGAAATTTTTTATGCCATTAGATTGGCCCTTTAGTATAACAATGATAATACTCCCTTGTGTGCTTTGAGAAAGAACTATCAATTTGTTTACCCTGTTATGGAGATTGAAATTAAAGAGAAGTATTATACTCTATCATTTCTTCTAGCATATGTTGTACACCCTATAGGAAACGATATTCAGTTGGACCTACAACTTAGGTTTAATTCTCCAATCTATGGCCTAGATCACACCAAAGCTACACATAATGGTCATCCTACAAACAAAGGTCAGGGGAATTCAAAGTGCATCTAATGGAGGGAGAAGACTTTTGAAAGAGGCTTGTAGCTAATAGAAGGTTTGGAAATGCAAGATGAAAATTTAGTTCTTGGTGAGGATTCTATGAAATAGTAGTCTAGTAGTATGGGATTTTCAGTATATGGGTTGTTTTGGTCTGAAATATAGGGTATTTGCTTTTTGTAAGGGATCATTTAGTTTAATCTCAAGGTAGAAAAATATTTTTTTCTATAGTCATAGAAGTAATTACATGAAGGCTGGTTAATTTAGTTGTTCTAGAAATAATATGCTAAATTTTGAATTATTAGCATTCTTGGCAATACCTTAGACTATGAACACTACAAATATTTAAGTTTTCTATTTTATATAATATATAAATATACAGTCTCCTTTCCTTTTTCCTTAAAAGAAAGGAAACCTTGATAACCTTTTGTATATCCTAGGACTTGTAAGAAATTTATTTACTATATCCAAGTTGAAGAATTCTAGTGTACATGTGACATTTAGGAATATTTGTTACAAGTTGGTGAGATAGAATGTGGTAATTTCTAGGGAATCTCTTTCTTAGAATATTTTTAGGTTGATTTCCCTCATGTTTAATGATTCTATCAATATAACTGATAATGAAATTTCATTTATGCTATAGAACAATTTTTTAAATGGTCACATAAGTTGAAAAGATATTAGCAGAATTATTAATAAAATATTGAATTTTTTTTTTAATTATTCTATTGGTAAATGTAATGTATATTAACATTATGTACAAAAAGTAGAATGGATATCAAATTCTTGTTAGAAGTAATATAGTTAAGATATTATTAAAAACTATTCATCTAGATATTTTTAGTCCCATGTATGTGGATTATATGAAAAAATGTCATTATGATGTTTATTCATTGATGATAATTCTAGATACACATGGATTTATTTTGTGCACTAATGATATAAACAATTCACAAATTTTAGGGAATTTGAATCCTTAGTTTAAAAGCAAAAGAACTATAAGAAAGCGTGTTGATGTAGAACAATGGTGGTAAACATTTCTCTACAGAATGTGATGATTTTTGTAGGCATGCATGTATTTTTTAGTAGAATTGTATACATTAAAATTACCAAAACAATTGGAGTAGTAGAATGAATAAAATTAACCATAATGGATAGAGAAAAATTATGATAATTTATGCATAGATAGATTAGTGTTTTTAGGTAGAAGTTGTAACTACTAGTTTATTTGAATAATTGTTCTCCCTATTTAGCTCTTGTTGATAATAAATCTTATAAAGTTTGGATATATAAGAATTCTTTAGTTTCATATTTAATAACAAATAATTGTGAGGTTTATGTTTTTGTTCTTAAAAATTAGAATCTAAAATAGATCCAAAATCTAAAAATGCATCTTCATTGGTTACAATGAGAATTTTAAATATTATAATATTTAGAATCCTCTAAGCCATTTTTTTTTATAGAGATACCATTTTTATTGTTTTTAAAGCATATTAAAGTGAATAATAACCAAAAGAAAAATAAAAAACAAAGTAGCGTAATTTGAAAAAAAATAGAAAATAATGAAGATGCACATATAGAAGAACAATTAGAAATAATAAAGGATAGAAGAGAAAAAGAGGATTTAGTTGAGAGTTCAAATAATGATGTGCATAGCTTGAACATATAGAGGAGAAAAATAGAACTTGCATACTACTATTTTCATGATATACACAAGACTATGAGATCTACTTCACACAAATATCCCATAATTTTTTTATTGTGAATTTTATTTACTACATACTAAAAGTAAACATAGACAATTCAGAGGACATCTCTTTAGAGGATAGTAAGTATTTTATGTAGGCCATGTAGTAGAATATTATGATCTTGAATAGTTGTGACACTTAAGATCTTGTTAGTTTGGCAAAGGGAAAAGACTCCATTGGTTGCAATGCAAGTGGGTGTTCATAATGAAATATAGTACAAATGATCTATAAAAGTTATACAAGAATAGAATTTTAGAATTTTGGCCAATGTTTACTCATAGAGACATATTTGATCTATTAGTAAAATTGTCTCTTTGATTGTAAAGTTATGTTTCATTAAACTCCTCTTTTCTAGTGTTTTAACTTTTAATTTTTAGATTGAGAAAATATATGTTTTAAATATTTTTCTTGTATGGAAATATTGAGTAGATTTAAATTTCATAGCTTGATATTTTTGTTGTGAAATGGAAGGAACATTAAGTTTAAAATTTGAAAATTCATTGTATATAGTCACCTAAGATGTTCTACCAATTTTGTATTCATTAATTTTTCTCTTTATTGGGAGTGAGGAAGATAATTTATTTTATTTAATATTGTTGATGATTATACGAATCATTATCTTGTATATGCATAATGTGTTGTTTCAAGATGAGTAAGGTGATTCAATCAAGGAGCTCAAATCTCAAATTTTTGGCACATTCATTTTTGAATTAGAGGATACAATTTTTATATTCTTGAGATAGAGGTTAGTAGGGATCAATTGAAAATAAATATTTGGTTAATTCAATGTAAGAATGTGGATACCATTTTTCAATGGTTTAGTATGTATCTTTATATATTAGTAAGTATTCTATTTTCTATTGGTATAAAAATTAATTTAGAGACAATTATTAAATACGATGATTATTTTATTTTGATGTCTAGCATACATTATTCTAGTCATATTGTTAGTTTGATATATGAAATGATTTACATTAGGCTAAATATTTCCTAAGGAGTTGGAGCTTTGAATTTGTTTATACCTAGCCTAGGCTAAGATAATTGTACTTTCATTAAGATAGTATTTAGAAATTCACATAGAAATAATCACTCTTTATGTTATCTTGGCATTAATAATGTCAACAAGTCATCAAACATGCATGAATTTGTTAACAAAAACTACATAAGTAACTTGGATAGTCAAATCATGCATGAATTTAATTACCACTAATAATTTCTTCCTGCAAGAGATTAGTAGGGATCAAGTATAGAGGAATATTTGTTTAATGTGTATGCATGTGGATACTATTTTAGGATATTTTAGTGTGCATGGTTATATATTCGTGATTATTCTATTTTCTATTGGTACTTAGCTTACTTTAAACATTTGTCTTAAATAAAATGATTATTTTGATGTGATTTCTAACATGTGTAAGACTAGTATTGTTGGTAATGGTTTATAGAAGACCAAATTTTATCCAAGAAGTTGGAGTTTTGATTAGGCTTAAGTTTAAACCTAGTAGAGAGAATTATACTTTCATTAAGATGGTGTTTATATTTGTGTGGAACTTTTTATTACTATTTTTTTTATCAAGGAATTCATGATGTTGGAATATCATTAGACATGTAGGGATTTGTTAATGTAGACTGGCCAAGTAAATTATATAATATAAGGTCAACTAATGGCTATATTTTTTTGTTTGGAGGTGTAGTGAATAAAAGATAACCTAAGGTTGTATTTTCACAATTGAAGGATAATACATCTATTACATATGCTTCTAATCTGGTGTTTTCATAATAGAGACTTTGTACATATATAAATTTTGATTATAGGAGTGTTAAAATTAAATGTGATACTCAAAGTGCTATTTTTTTAGTTAGGGAACCCATGTATTATTCTCATACTAAGAATTTGTTGATTTTTAGTATCAATTTGCATGGGAAAAGATTAAAAGTTATAAGATCTTGCTATAGAAAGTTAGCATTCTTGATAATGTTATATATTTGTTTATGAAGCTAGTTATGACTAATAATTTTACTTTATGTAGGGTGGTCATGATCCTTGATTCTTGAAAATAAATATATTTGAATTTCCTATAGATGTAATTTTAAATTATAATTTTAAATGTGATGTTATTAGGATTAAGGTGGCATTTAACTCGCAATATTATGCATACTTTATATATTTATAATACTCTTGGTAAATTGCCTTGAATTCCTATGGTCTATTCAAAGAGTAATTTCTAAGTAATATTCCTTTGGGATCTTGATTTTAATTTTTATATACCTCATGAAGGAATTGGAGTTGGTGGTGGTGGAAATGAAGCTATTTTTAGCCAATTTCTCAATTGGGGTGTCATAATTAAGTATCGGTTCATCTTCCATGTGGTTCATGGGTTCCACATGAGTTGGTTGATGATTTTTATTCTTATCTTGGATAAGGTCCATTGTGGAGGAGTTATAAGTCAAAGATGGTGGAATGAAATAATTGTTATAATTGAATAATATATATATATAATATGCTTAAAATACCTAAAAATGATATGCCACTTTAAGGAGGAAACCTTCTAATCCACTTAAATGGAGATGCTCAAATATTCTTCAATAAGAAACAATGTTCAACATGATGATAGTAACTTGACACTAGATCCTACATATACTTAATTATGCCTTTTATGATAGAAAAACATACAAAATCATAAAAAATATACAAAAAGTTATTTTTTTGTTAGTTAACTAACTCATTAGAAATATTTATCATCAAAAAATAAAAAAGAAGAAAGGTAGCCCAATTGTTTATTTTCTTTAATTATATAGTTCATGTTAGTTACACATACATTAAAAATTGAAACATAAAAAATAAAACCTATAGGTCCTTTAACAAGTAGACATCATAATATAATAGGAATAATTAATTATTATATAATTAAAGTCCATATAAACACTCATAACCAATATTATGGATTTTGAAAATTTGATGTCTTTCTTACAAATATTTACTTTTCTATGTTTATTATAGTTTTAAATTCATGATTATGGTATATTGCCATATGGTAGATTTACTTTTTCATACATATGAAAGTGGGGGAAATATAATGGTAAAATTTCCATACCCATGCCATTTTGTATTTATTTTTGTACTCACCTCAGTGGAATATCTAAAATGCAATTATAAATCAAGAAGTGACACATCCTTGTGTTAGGTTTGTCCCATGGCTTGATACCTACATTTCTATATTTACTCCTATTTATATATATTCCTACACATTCATCATTTACCCTGTTGGTGATTTTCCAGCAAAAATGAACAATCCTCTAAGAAGTAGCCAACTCCTATAATGAAGAACTATTAAGCTAGTGGCCAACACAATGAGCATAGGATTTTTAAGTCTGTACTCCTTCACTTTAGGCTCTGTGAAACCTAGAAGGGTAATCCCAATTGCATTTTCATGCAATATAATCAATTAGTAAAACATTCATACATAGGTTAATTCCTTTTATAGCAAATAAAATCAACTTCACTGAAGAATTGGTAGATTTTTAGATGAAGGATTAGCCATCTGATAGGAATTGAAAATCATTCCACTTTCATTATCCTTGGAAATATTTTCTATATAAGTATTGTCTTCTCAGAAGTCTAGAGCCAAGAACACTACTTATTCATATTATGGAAGATTGTTTGACAAAATGACCAGTGTCTAATCAATTGGAGCAATGGAGTCAAGTATACAAGAGGATTAGTAATATACAAATTACTCATTTAAGGGTGAAACAAACTATTTTCATATTGCTTTGCATCTATGAAAACTCATTGTGCAAGAAACATCTACTTCTTAGTAATCCTAAGTCATTCCTTACAAATTTTATGACCTCGTTCAAGCATTTTAATTAATTCTTTGAATTAAAGTTGAAAATAGAGTAATACATTCAAATGAAATACTTGAAGACAAATGAAAACACCATTAGTATTTCTCATTCATGACTTTGAACAGAACATACATAGGAGAGTATCAATTCTTTGACTGATATTTGTTTTGATATCAATAATTTCTATAAAACTCATTTAATATCGTTACATACATGACTACTTATCCAAGACAAACAACTAGCGTACTTCAGTATTCTATTCTAAGTGCCCTTTCTGAACATAGTTTTTACCTAGAACCCTATTATGACTTCAAAATTTGATCTCTATAATAAGCCATAAAATCCCTTTTATAGAACAAGGGAGTGACAAGCATTAGGCTTAATTACATTTAGATTTCATTTCATTTGTACGAAAATTTGAGATATTCTTAGTTTGTTACATGCAATCATGTGAGGAAAATGGAAGAGTAAAAGACTACATTCGACATTCCTTGAATGAAGACACGCCTTCTCCTTGAATGGTAGATTTTGTTGTAACCGTGTTGAATCCTCATTCTTGTTGACCAAAGAAGATTTTCCAATAGCTTTTCTAGCACAAACTTGTATGGTGTCTATAAACAACATAAGCACTACCAAGGTTAACTAGTCTATCACTTCTCCTACATACCCACCTAGAAATTTTCCACCTCAACACATGAAACAAGAAACCGCATGAATGTTGAATAGGAAAATCCTAATAGAAATGGCATGGTATCATAAAAAACACAAATAGGGTGCAATCATCACTCTAAGTTATCAACCTCAGATGATATTTTCCCATGATTTACTTGTGGTGGGACTAGAGAAACTGTCACCACCTCTTCGTCAGGATTCCTTGATAGTACTAGGGAGAGGGAATAATAATTTCCCTCTGATTCAGTGTCACCCTCATTATCTGAAGGTTTATTATAAATACCATATGGAGAATTGCATTCCTTCAGATAGGCCATACAATGCTCACTTTTCAACCATTCCTTCTTTTCATATTTTACCATCCTCATCTTTTTGTATTTGACTAATTCTTCTAAAACTATTTTCTCTTTTGGATGGTAATTTTCCTTGGCACTATAATCCTTGAATTTACCAAATACTACTCTTCCTTTTGGCATATCAGGAGCTCCATGTATTCCATTTTTTCCTAGAAGACCTCCCTTAGGTTTAGACAAACTTAACCCCTTATGCTTTTGAATCATCATGACAGACCTACTTGCTTAGAATTTTTACACACTTCTCAAGAAAATACAATTCCCACACACTTCTTCATCAGCCTTCGACCCTTATTCTTTGTAGAATGAATTATGACATGGGAGATCA
>VDFB02256132.1:176490752-176588540 GCA_007258455.2 Sequoia sempervirens | reverse complement strand
TCCTCCTTCTCAAAAATATTCTTCTAGCTCGTTAGTCTAGTCGATCGCTCTTAGGGTTCGGACTTGGAATAGCGGGAGTTACTTGCTCTAGGTTTTTTCGATCTTTGAAATGGCCCTTATTAGCCACATTTGGTCTTGATCAATTGCTTCTTCTTCCTCTTCTACATTTGAACCTTCTTCCTCTCCTTCATCCTCACTTTCCTCCCTCGGGTTTAACCATCTTCTCAACTGTTCTTGTAACGCATCAATCTGTCTTTGGAGGGCTACCAGTGCATCTCTTCCACCAGTATTCCTACTGCCTCGACCACCTCTGGCACCACCATGCCTACTAGGCATCACTTTTGTAGGAATATTTCTTGACCTCGACCCACAACCACGGTCCTGGTGTGAACTGCCTCACGATTGGTGATATGTCCACACGCTCAAGAAAACCTGGCTCTAATACCACTTGATGAGGGTGCAACCTGAGACTTAGAAAATAACCCACAAAAAAGAGAATAATTTTATTATTCAGAAAATGGAGCTTCTTACATCCAGAGGATCTCAAATCCCCAAGTTCTACAATACATGCAAGTTACAAAAAGCTACAGAATCACCCTTTCACAATATGCGAGCTTGTCCCCCCAAAAAGCTACCCAAAAATTAGAAACCCGCCCATAAATAGAGCTCATCTTTAGTTTGGAGCCAAAAAAAACATTCAAATTTGAGTTTAGGTGGTTTGGCACTGAAAAATTACAAGTTGAAGTTCAAATTTCAAAAAAATATTTGCAATTGTATCTTCTAGAAAGTGCGCCAACTTCCTAGGGCCATAACTTTTGATCTGAGACTCTGATTCGCGAACCGTTTGAACCGTTGGAAAGGTCCCGAAGTCAAGAACGTGCCCAAAATCCACTACGCCAATTTTGACAAGTTTTAGAGACAATCCGGGAACTCTATGTGCCTCAAATCTAACTCAAAATATTTTTAGGTGCAAATCTGGGCAACTAAAACTGCAATATCTTTCAACCCAGGAATAGAAAATAAAAATCATAAATTGGGAATTTCATTCTGATGAAAAGGGTATTAAAAAATGTAAAAAACATCTAAAAACATAGAAACTTGAAATTTAACTATTTTGGGTGATGCAAGATTGTCCTTACACCACTGGATGATCCTGCATCACGGTCCCTATAAGATTTTGAAGAAGCATGATTCAAGGAATGCATATGAGGTAGAGTTGCCTCATGGAATCAACATTTCCCCTATGTTCAACATTTCAGATTTGACAGAGTATCATTAAGGTGGAGTGGAGGAAGCACTAGCAATAGGGAAGTATGGTATTCCAGCACCTACTTCTAAAAGGGAGGAGATTGAAGCAATCTTGGATAGTCGTGTGGGAAGGAGTACCAAAAATAGGCAGTATGAAGAATATCTGGTGAAATGGAGAGGAAGGCCTGCGGAAGATTCATCCTAGCTATCTAAGGTAGCGGTTGACTAGTTGGGTTTTCCTCAACCATCTGAGACATGATGGGGTCACTTCTCAAATTACCCTGGGTGTCTGATGCAGGAGCATCCAGTGGTGTAAGGGCAATCTTGCATCACCCAAAAATCGTTAAATTTCAATTTTCTTAGTTTTTAGATGTTCTTACATTTTTGGATACCCTTTTCGTCATAATGAAATTCCCAATTCATGGTTTTTATTTTTTATTGCTAGGTTGAAAGATATTGCAGTTTTAGTTTCCTAGATTTTCACCTGAAAATCTTTCGAGTTAGATTTGAGGCACTTAGAGTTATTGGAAAGGCCTAAAACTTGTCAAAATTGGCATAGCAAATTTCTAGTGCGTCATTGACTTCGAGACCTTTCCAACGGTTCAAACGGTTCACAAATCAGAGTCCCGGATCAAAAGTTATGGCCCTAGGAAGTTGGCGCAATTTCTAGAAGATACAATTGCAAATGTTCTTTTGAAATTTGAACTTCAAGTTGTAATTTTTGGTGCCAAACCACCTAAACTCAAATTTTAATGTTGTTTTGGCTCCAAAATAAAGAGGAGCTCTATTCATGGGCGGGTTTCTAATTTTTGGGTAGCTTTTTGGGGACAAGCTCGCATATTGCGAATGGGTTATTCTGTAGCTTTTTGTAACTTTTATGTGCTGTAGAACTTGGGGATTTGAGATCCTCTACATATAAGAAGCTCCATTTTCTGAATAATAAAATTATTCTCTTGTTTGTGGGTTATTTTCTATGTCTCGGGCTGTGCTCTCATCATTTAGTTTGTCTCTGCCCTACTCTACCAGCAATGCAAATAATTTGGTGATGTTCTTTAGCCCCTAGTTCCATAGCTTGACCTTTAGTCACATTTATTCTTTCATCGTGCATCGCTAATTCAAACCTTTCTCTTAAGACTCTATCCGCGATGGGAGATGTGGTGTCAGTATCATATTTGAACACATACAACCTACATAGAAGAAACATCAGAAAGACGTTTCTCATATGATCATACTATTTTTAGCGAGAGACAGAAATATTTTAAGAAGGCACCCATCGCTCATCGATATTTAGAAATTAAGTTCTAAGGTAAATCCACAATAGGTGATAAGGCCTTTGTTCATCACTAATTCTCCTCATACATTTTGCAAGCAATTAGTGATGAAAATTTTACATTATATCTAAGGCTCATCGCACATTGCTAATGTGAGAACAACTTTTTGCAACATATCTATTATCATATGGTGTGACATTATATTTCTCATCGCTATTTTAGTTTTTCTTTTTAATGACCATTCACGATGGGCGATATGAGCATAAGGACAAGGACATCGCTCATCACTATTACAATTTTGAAAGATTAGATGCCACTAGCGATGGGTGATATCAAAGGAAAGTACTACTCATCACTATCTCAAGGTGTAAATCTAAGAACAAATCAACGATGGGCAATATAGTTACAAGGGACATCGATACTTAAGTGAAAGTTTAGGAACATGCCCATGAGTTGTTCTTATGAAGGGGACTTCCTAGAACAAATATTAACTCAAAAACCTCTAAGTTATAAAATATGAAAAAGCATAAGGCCTCAAAGATCCTTACCGAATTAAATAACGTAGAAAGGTCTGAACCTAAGGAAGAATGGGCTAGTTACATAGTGATAATGAATGACTAATGGATACATTACAATAACTAGAAATAGGCAATAGGGAGTCAATGGCCTAATATAATTTTATAAGCCTTTGTTGATAGTAACCCTATATCTTGGTGCAATAAGGTTTTTAACATGGAACCAAAAAATTTTTTTTGGAGGGTTCCATCACACCCCTCATTTAAAACATCCCATGTACAACCTACATCAATGTGTTTGTTCCATTCCATAAAACTAACAAATAAATAAATTTTTGTATATTTTTTTAATGATTTTGTACATTTTTCTATTGTAAAATGAATAATTAAGTATATGTACATATAGGACATTATATAATTAAAGTCCATATAAACACTCATAACCAATATCATGGGTTTTGAAAATTTGATGTCTTTCTTATAAATATTTAATTTTCTATGTTTATTATAGTTTGAAATTCATGCTTATGGTAGATTTGCATACACATCCAAGTGGGGGGAAATGTAATTTTAAAATTTTCATACCCATACCATTTTTTATTTATTTATTTACTCATCTTAGTGGAATATCTTAAATACAATTATAAATCAAGTGACATAGTCTTGTGTTGGGTTTGGGCCATGCCTTGATACCTACCTATCTATATTTACTCCCATTTATATTTATTCCTACACATTCATCATTCACCCCTCATTTAAATCACCCCATGTACAAATTATGTCAATATTTTAGATGTCATTACTACCCATGAAATCCTCCACTCAATGGATGTAAGTGAAAACCTAGGGATGGCCCTAAAAATTGATATTTCAAAGGCTTATGATAGAGTATCCTAACCATTTCTCTTTGTTGTTCTCAAGAAATTTGTGTTTGATGGTAGACTCCTCAAGTTACTTACTACATGTGTTACCACCCCTATGTGCTTAGTACTTGTGGATGGAGTCCCCTGATACTTCTTTTTATGTGGTTAGGGATTGAGATAAGGAGACCTCCTCTCACCCTATTTGTGCATAATTGTTGTTGAGGTCCTTGGAAGGAATATTCAAAAGCTCTTTGATTCTAAAATCCTGAGAGGAGTCAAAGATGCTTCATCTCTCCCTCCTAACTCGCATCAACAATTTGTTGATGATACCTTACTATTTGGGAAAGCCTCAGCTGGTGAAGCCAGTGAACATAAATTTATTTTAAATGACTATGCCTTTTTCTTTGGCCAACATATTAATTATAATAAGAGTAAGATATACTTTTTCAGTGATGACCAAATCATGAAGGAAAGAGTATTGTGAATATTGGGCTACTAGGAAACTATTATTCTTGCTGCTTACCTTGGTCTCCCCCTCATTTCTAGAAAGTTGGACAAGAACTATTGGAATCATGTAATTGAAAGGGTCAAAAAAAATGTAGGAGGTTGGAAAGGTAAACTTTTAAGTCTTGCAGGGAACATACAATTGTTGAAAGATTCTCTCTAGAATGTCTTGGTCTATTATTTGTCTCTCTTTAAATTCTAGCTTTCATTGCAAAAAGAATTGAACAAATCTAGAGAAGATTCATGTGGACTAGAATAGAAGAAAATAACCGGCTAGCTTTGGTTGGTTTGGAGAAAGTGTGTACCCCTAAGAATGTTGGAGGATTTGGAATAAGGAGAATAAATCTCTTCAACAAATCCCTCACTACCAAGATGTGTTTGTGTCTCTTGGAAGGGAATAAGGGTTGGGTAAAGATATTTTAGGCTAAATACCTTAAGAATAGAGACCCTAGCTATTTCCGCACCTCCTCTGACTAGCCCTATGGTTATATTTTTTTGAATCACCTAATTAAAACCAAAAGTGTGTTAAAACTGGGTGTGAGAAAGCGTATTGGAAATGGAAAGGTTACAAACTTCTGGAAGGACCCTTGGGTTGTTCAACTCCCTCTCTCTTTTGTAGATGGCTTTAATCCTCTGAAATAAAGTTTGACCAAAATTTGTGGAAAAAGGTGTTTGACTACATCAATTGGGAGACTAGTGATCCAAAATGGAAGGAATTTAATAGGTTTATCAAGAGTGCCAACCTGAGAGGTCAAAGACAACTTAAATGGGAGCCTATGGTGCAAACATTATAGAGCCTTCATTAGGGAGGCAACTTGGTTCTCTAGAGAAAGGAATGATGAATGGTTGTGGATCAAGAATTCCTCTAGCTATTTCTCAGTCAAAAAAGCTTATAAGGAATTGGAAAAACCTCTTACTGATTGCAGAGATCCTAATTGAGACAAGGTTTGGATTAAAAAACTTACTCCAAAAATAAATTGTTTCTGGTGGGCTGCCACATATGGAAGAATCTTAACTATTGGGGTATGTGGAGGATCATGATGGGCCAAAAAGTGGCAATATGATGGGTATGTGTAGGGTATGTGGCTAACAATTTTTTTTTACCCAAAATTGATGAAACACAAATGATTTTTAAAGGAGATTCTAATCTTTCCACCAATATAAATTATGCTTTACTTTGAATTTAATAAATAATTATTGTTCATGATTTTTATTTGAATTACAACTGAAGTCTTGATTCATAGGCTAATTTAAAAACATCTATAGCTTTCAAACGGTATTACATTATTTTAATCTAAAACATGCGTCACATTCTATCTTTACATATTATAATATTTAAAAAAAGTGAATTTCATGAAGTTTTGACCAAGTTAAGGTGGTCAGATATGAGTTTTTATATTTTTGAAAAGTTATAATAAAAAAATCATAATTAATTATTTACTTGGAAAAAAATTGCAAAAAAATATGCATCAAATCGGGACATGATTCCTCTACTTATGTCTAAAATATTATAAAATACTATTATCATTTTATTGTGGTTAGGGTGGTCAGACAAACACCTACTTCTTAATTTTTTTCCTGAAATTTAAGTACTACTACATTGAAATTTCAAATTTTCACCAAATAGATTTTTTTTTTAAATGAACCTAGTAGTTTAGAAACTACATTCAATTTGCTATAGATTCTATTCTTACATATCTTTTAAATAATATATATAAATTATTCAAATTTTTACATCAAGTTGCCTAACTCTAATTTTTCTAAATTTTTCCACTTAAGAGCCTATTTTTTCCATGATATTTTTACACATACCCATTGATAACCTTGTTTGGAGGGGTTTCAACTTGTTAACATATGCATCCTTTGTAAGCAAGGAGAGGAGTCAGTTATGCACCTTTTCTTTCATTATTTGTACTCTAGAGAAGTGCGGTCTTTCTTCCTCCCTTTGTTGCTCATGCATTGGGTGTTTCCCCTTGTTATGAAGTCATTTGTTGAAAGTTGGTCAAGTTTCTTTTACTCCCATAAGATTATAGTGTACTTATGGAACCAAGCTCCCCCTTTTATAACATGGGGAATCTGGAAGGAGAGGAACAATAGGATTTTTAGGGAAGTTGAGACAAACAACTTTGAGCTATGTATGTCTATAAGGACCTAGACATAGGAAAATGTGGAAGCAAGAAGGTACAACTTCTCAAAATTTTGTCCAACTTATAAAGAATTGAGAATCAAGTAGATGTGGGGTTTAAAGAAATATCTTATCCATCTCAATTGGTCCACTCTTACTGCTAGGAAGTCAATAGTGTGGTCTATGTCTAAAAGGGACTAGATCAAATGCAACTTTGATAAGTGCTCAAAAGGTAATTTGGGAATTGCAAGAGCTAGTGGGTTGCTAAGAAATCACATGGCAGATTGTATAGTGGGATATGGAAAAAACCCAGGTATATGTTACAACAACAAAGTCAAGGCTATGGCATTGTGGGGAGGAATAAAGGTGCTAAGAGACTTAGGTTATGAGAAATTCATACTAGAAGGAGAATCCAAATTAATATTTCAAATTTAAAAAGGTGGTGTTGTAGTTGCTTGGGAACTAAAATATATTATTGAAAACTGCAAAGTCCTAATGAGATTCTTTACTCATTGTCGTATACAACATGTGTTTAGGGAAAGCAATCTTTCTACTGACTATGTGGCCAATGAAGAACTCAGGTAGAACATGTGGACTAGATGTGAGTACAACCAATTGCCTATGGAAATGGAAGAAAAAGTTCTTAATGAGAAAGATGCTAATGATTATATCTTTTAATGTTGGCATAAGGGATTGACATAGGGGGACTATGTGATCTCATGATACAAAGGACTCTTATTTCAATGATTGTATTGATGAATGACAAGGACTAAGAAGATTACCCCTTGTGAGAATTTTAATTTTAATACCATTTCAAAGGTTTCTCATAATTACATGGTTTATTTCAAAGCTAAGGCTTGCGTCAGTTCTCAATTCCTTGATGTGCTTGATGTCAAATATCACCTCCTCACCAAAGATCAAATTGTTATGAAAAATATGGACTCATTAATTATTTTTAAAGGTAATAATTATATTTCTACCTAGGGAAATGCATTAAAGATCACGTGTTTGAGAAAGTTATTGAATTTCATTCCTAAAAGAGATCTTCTTGAAAACATAAGTTTTGTCCTCTGCAAGATAACTTGGTTGTTGAGGTGTTCTGGTGGGATGAGGGAAATTCTGAAGAAGAGCAACACAAAAATTTTGTAGTCTTCGAAGATGGGAGGGCCTAGAAAAATAATTGAACCTCCAAATTGCTTGGCCCTCAAGCAAAAAGTCTACGGAGGCTATGTAGTAGAGCGGAAATGGTTCCATTTTTGGAGGCAATGAAAGTGCAAAATGAGAGCCTTATTACTAAATTTACTAACTATTGTAGGAAGGGGAAAGTGGCCATTGGTGTGATCAAATTCAAAGTCACTGCACAATTCATTATGAAGATGATGGGGTTGTAAACCTAGGGTAGGAAGGCTGGAAAGAAGAGTGGAGTTCATTACCAGGTGTTTGTGGAAAAATTCCTCCATGATGGTGAGAAACTCATGTAGTTTCAAAATGGGTATGGTATACTTGAACTTTCACTACCTTTTGCTCTTGTTAGCATTTATTTTATGAGATATTTTACTCTAGAGGGAAGATATATGATGGTCTATTCCTATCACTTCCCTCTACTTAACCACATTTTCCATGGTGAACACATAAACCTTCCTTTTTACCTGCTTTCCTCATTATATCAAAATATTGAAAATGGTGTGAACCCCCCTCAACACTAAGGCCTCATACTTTCTCTATATAAACATTCCCTGGCTAATAATCCCCATGGCAATCCCCTACCTACTAGACTAGACAACCCAAATCAAAATGTAGGCGAGGATGATGAACCCCAAGTTGTGGCTAATCCCATTCCCATTGCTACCCTAGTCTCATGTCCCAAATTATTGGCCACAAGAAAATTTCCCCTGTTAATGCTTCTTCCTCTACTACTAAAAGCTCCACTCCTTCACACCTGATGAGTAAGTCAACCCCTGCTAAAAATTCCCTTGAGCTTGAATTGGTTAAGGCAACCCAATAGAAGTGAAAACAATCACTGCTTCTCCTACAACCTTTGAGGGAAAAGAATATGAAAAACAACTTGAAAAAATAGAGTGAGGTCATAACAATAAATGAAGAAATAGAAAGGAGTCCAAAGAATTTTATGGAGGAAGGATAGTTGGGTCAATCTAGTGGAGGTCAAAGATTTGCCTGCCTTGCAAAGGTTGCCTCCATGGATAAAAAATTAAAACAAAAGTCCATTGTCCTTGATGAAGAAGCTTTGGAGGTTGAAGTGTTTGATCCTCAAAAGGATGAATATGGTGATGATATGAAATTTGAAGAGATTGTGTATGACATAGGGGAAGAAGGAATGGAGGAAGAGAATCGAGAAAAGGAGGAGGATACTAGTAGAGAGGAGGAGTATAGGGTTGATATGTCAAAAGAGGAGGAAGATATTGGTAAAGAGGAGGAGAAGCATAAGATTGGCATGTCTATTGCCACTATAATTGAGAACATTGTTATTGCTACAAAAACTCTTGAGAATTCTAACATTGATTTCCTTAAAAGTGGGATTACCTACATGCAAGTCAGATGGATGACATGGAGAAAGCCATAATCACTTTGATGAAAGTTACCAACGGTCTCATGCGTAGAGCTATCATGGGTGTTGTCTCAGGCTAAATGAAGATAAGGAAAATGCTCAAAAAGATGGGAAAGAGTGAAGATACATAGGACCAAATTGAAGAAGAGTGGTCTGATTGGAGGGAGTTTGTCTCCCAAAATGGCTATCACTGCGACCTGATAGCCAATGCCTAATAATGGCATGGTTTTTATTTGTCTATGGTTGCTCTGTATTTTTTGTATTATTGCTTTTTAATCCCGAACTACTATTATGTAATAGCTTTGTTATGGTTAAGTTTATGTTGGACTTGGATTGACCTTACTAATGGTCTATGTATCATTAGTAGGATTAGTAGGAGTTTTATGTTTTTGATTAAGTTTATTATGGTTCTATGGTTACAACCTTTGGAATCTCGACCTGTGCGCCATTTTGATTATTGATTCTAGTTTGTTGTTGTTTCCTAGTGCTAGCACTTGTTGTTCTTCTTTCCCTACTTTTTATTGTTGTTTTGGCTTGTAACCATGGGATAAGGGCCCTTCCCTACTTAATTAATAAAAAAAATTAGACATCAAGGCCTCTCAAACATAAAAAATTAAACATCTCTCTAACAAACTAAATAAAAAAAAACACATACAATTCAAAGCAAAGAATGTAGACAATAAAAAAAATACCAAATTAGGATCACCAAAATCACTCCAACCTTTCACTTCTTCATCTTGCTTCGTGTCTTACATCCACATGTCTCAAGTAAAGGAAGATTGGATAGATGTCATCCTAGGTGAGATGAGACCAACTCAACTAGCAAATAAAGTAATCAACCAAGAAGTGAGATAATATGGACAAGCCATCTAATAGGTTGGGCTAAATAATAGGCATATAGTTTGTAGTTCTTGTAGAAAGACTATTTGAAGTAAAAAAAAAACAATGGCTGAACATCATTTTGGCTAGTTCTTATCAAGAGCTCAATGCCGTCCAAATAGACTAAACGCAAATCACATAAAAGGTGTCATTATTACAATATTAAAGACTCCGAAAAATACACCATCACATCAACACCACAAAACCACCCACTAACATTGTCCACCAAAACCAAGCAAAAACAAAACGATCAACCGACCGACAAACATTATTGTCCCTCTTAAGGTGTTCCATCCTTAGAAAGAGAGCAGTCCTGGAAAGAATAAAATAAAACTGAAGGCTTCTCATTCATAAATGTCATAATTTAGAGCTGAAAAGTCGATGTGTCGAATTTCTCCCGTGACGTTCTCAAAGGTAGGAAAGGATTAGCTATTGACTTATAACTGAGCATTTCTTCTGGATAAACATCATTACAAACTTTATGGATTACAATTAGATCACCAATGGTTGTCCTTAACGTTTCCCTGGTTCAACATTCAATGACTCTTGTTTTAATAAAAAATGGTAATTCGTTAAACATGAGCAAGTAGTCATAGTTTCAATTTGATCGATTTCCAAACTAGAAAACAAAATACCAAACATTGCATCTGCACTAATACACTTAAATACATCCGACATTCCACAAACAACGCAGGTCAAGATATGCAAAAAGAATTAGACAAATCTGATAGCGATTTTCATCATGATTATTAATTTCAACGGTGTAAAAGCGACTCCTAACTGCTCTAGTATAACAGTAAAAGCGACTGAAAAGGTTAGAAACTAATTTTTTTAGCTTCACACTCAATTTGCTTCTTCTCAAAGAAGGTGGACTTCTCCCTCATGGTTCCATTCATATATTTTGTACTCTAAAAGTCTTTATTAACCGCTTTCAAATTTAAATTTCACTTGAAACTAGTTTCACAAACTTAATTTATTATAAGGAAGGATCACATGAAAGAGTTGTTGATTTTAAGTTCATATTGTAGTTTATTGTGGAGAAAATAAATTTTCACATTTTAGATAGAAATACAAAGTTTCCTCATGGATAATCTTCCATCCTCTTCATACAACAAAATTATTTTTCAAAAGATCATGTAGAGCTATTTAGTGATTAGATTTGACTTTAGCCATCAACTCTAGATTGTAAAGTATCTCGTTGATTTGCTTACAATGTTTTCTATATTTTCACATGTGATCATAGAGTTTCATTATGCTCTCAAGTAATTTTGTCTATTCTATATGATTTTATCTTCTATTGTTTTGTACTTCTAAATCATGTACAGTTTTGATGCTATCTCTTTTTCAAACCTAAGATTAGTAAGGAGGATCTTGAAGAATATTTAATGTAACATTTGAATTCTGAATTTTCTTGACCTTGAATCTAAGGCATTTGATTTTTTTTTAAAGATTTAAAGATACAATCTATTAATGGAATATTATTGTGATGCAAGCTAATTTAGAGATGGCTGTTCATATGATTTCATGATCTAATTCTTATATTCAAGAGCTATTGTGACATATCATATAACATGTATTTAAATGAGACATCCTAGCTTCTAAATTAAAATATGTTGATGTATAAGATAATGTATATCCTTCTAATTTCAAAGAGTGAGGCCCAACTTAGTGTGTCAAATTATGTGCTCTATTGGAACAATTGTTATTTTGATACAACTAGACCTTGAATATTATATTATGGACTTCTGACCCTTATGATGTACTATATTAGACAATGATGTTCGAATTAAAGTAATTTAGATTATTTACATATGATTATGATATTAGTAAGTGTTGGCTATCTTATTTTTTATTCAATTCATCTATTATGAATGCATATTTTAATTGTACTAATTCTATGCTATTCAATTAAATTAGAAAATATTCCTTTACCTAGTTGTATTATATTGAAAGGGAATATCTATCTTAGGTGGTTTAGACTAATGGACATGTGATGTTTGTGAAAGGCAACATGAAAATTAAATTTTATTAATGATATGCATTTTGATGAGAAAATTGAAATTGAGCTATTATTCAAACTATGAATGTTTAACTATTATTGTGATTGCATTTCAAGTTTCTACCCCTATATTTTAAACATATTAGTCGGTACAATTAAGGGTGCAAGTATTTTCCATGACCAATGGAAATATGGAGGTATGTCAAAGAACAAATTTTAATTAACCTTGTGACACTAGTTCTAGTACCTAAAGTGGTAAGGTCTATGCTTAATTTTTGAATGTTGAAAAGAGTTGAGTCTTGTTTAAACTTGTACTTTTGTAAAGGTTCTAAGGCTATTTAGGATGAGTTGGTTATTGTGTTGTAATTGTAGTTGTTATTTTCATATTATCTTTTTAATGCATTTAAAAAGGTGTTAAATTGTATATTTCTTAGTTATTTTATTATTTGTAAGGCCCTATGATAAGTACCTATGTAATAGGTACTTGTTTTCAATCTACTTATCTTGGGCCTTGGCCAAGATTTTACCGTATCCAAAAGCCTTGAGAAGTGAGTGATGATATTTTGGTTTGGGGAAGAGGGATGATTTCTTTGTCACCTATTGGTTATTTTTTTGGAACCAAACTTGATCTCACCATATGCTTATGAATTGGCCACAATCCTATTGAAAGGCGCAAGACAACTGAGGCAGGGGTGAATTAGTTGTCACCAATCTCAATCACAAATCCCAAAAAATTATCATCTTCACATCCACTTTATTCTTTTTATTAAGTATGAACATGAAATACAAATGACAAAAACCAATATCAACCTAAGAAACACCAGATTTATATGGAAAATCTAATAAGGAAAAAACCACGGTGAGGATTAACACAATATAAAGAAATAGAAAAACCAATTACAAATAGGCTCATTGCCAAAGGGATCACTTCCTACAAATAGGACTCACTATCCAACAAGGAGGCTCATTGCCTCCAAATGCAAAAGATAATAGAAAAATATACCACAACAAATTACACACATTTGTAGCCTTGATCAAAATATTGTAGACATGATTAGCTCACTTCTTTTAGGAGTCTAACACATTAAACTACTACTGCCTCAATTCAATTTCACACACTCTTGCTTCTCACACTTGTGGCATTCTTGATACATCAAACCATAACATCTTGACTCATATTTATACCATCTTCAACCTCAGAAACTTTCTCCAAGGTTGGTTGCATATTCTTCATTTTACAAACTCAAATTAGGTCGGTAACTCAAAATTCCCATGGTGGAAGAGAATGAGAGCGGACCAAACCAACACTTAACAAAGACCCAAAACAACATCTCAGATCAATCAAATGCTTCCTCATTTGATACTTAACCTTCACATGACATGTAGAAACTAGGTCGGCCAAACCTAATGGAAACACCAATGAACTTTAAAGTACAAGCTTCTAGAATGTGAAGATAACATGCAAACCACATAATACACTTCATCATACACTAGAACACATCTCAATTACCTTCAAATTCATCTATAACAAATGCAACAACCTTCATACATAGAATAATTTCCATCTGTCCATCTAGACTATATAGACACACACAGTAACTCTAAAACTTGTCTTCCAGAGCACCAAACCACAAAAACCTTTGATAGAACATAGATAAAACCATTACAATCCTTCTTCTAGATTCGTAAGACCAAAAACAAACCAGTGGAGGACTGCAGAGTAGAAACATTTCTCCCAATCCACAAACAACAACTTTGCTAGACTAGTTCACACACCAATGAACAAAACTTTCACTCTACATCAAACTAGAAACTATAATCAAGCATATATCACCCAAGGATGCCCATAAACAACACTTCAAATCTGCACATAGGATCAAAACAGAAGAAATTTGGAGCATAAACTGGAGCACAATCTGAACAAACAAACAACTTTTTCTTCACTATTTCTCAAAAGCACTTAGTAACTCATCATATCAACACACCTGCAACACCATAAAGATAGCTTAATGTGCTCACAACATCTCTATAGTATCTCAACTATACATGGACAACTTACAATCACTTTTTTCATTTCTTTGCAACAACCTGTACTATGTTGACATCAATGAAAACATTAATGACAACACCACCATACTCATTCATACTTACAACAAATCCAATGATAAGCATAGGTAAGGATTGGCCAACAAAAAAGAAAGGATTACTAGGCCCTTCCTCCTACTCTTCAGGCTCTATGAAACCTAGGAGGGTGATCCTTATTTTGTTCATATAATATTTTTCTTCCATTTTATCAAGAACATTTGAATAAATAGATATATTCCTATAAGATGAAAATACACAAAATTCAACAAGGATTTGGTTGACCCTTAAGCAAATTACTATCTATAGCAAGGAATAAAATGTACTTCATAATGATATGTTGTAATTGAAGGCGTTTAAATGATTTTCATTCTCATTTGGTGTTCTTGGACTGGTGTAGGATTGACTCATTTATATTTAGGATAACCAAATGAACACACCAATACTTTGTCTTTGGGTAACAAAGTCACATTTGTAACATTTTGTAATACATTAGAAATTTAGACTCAACATTTGTGGACTATTGACATATTGCATTGCAATATTTAACTCACTATGTCACAAACAAAACTACTTAACAATCCTAGAATCTTCCCTCACAAACCTATGATCTTATTTAAGCATTTAATCATTCCCTTGAACCAAAGCAGAAATAAAATCACACTTTTAACCAAAATGATTGAAGATAAACAAAAGATCCTTAATCATTTCATTTATAATTTGGAAGACAAAATACAAAGGAGATAATGTGCTTTCAAACTTGCATTCTCATTCATATGCCACTATTATTGTAAAACTAATTAAGCTCATTACAAACTAGCTTGTACCCTAGACTTCATAATATTCTATTCATTTATGCATGAATTTACAAAATACTCTTGCATGAGCTTTGTTTTCAACCTAGACCACCTGAGACCCAAAATTCCAACCCCTATTAATTGGCCCTCAAATCCCATTTATAGAATATGGGAGCAACAAGCATCAGGCCATATTACCATTTTAGTGACATTTACATTTGACACTTAATTTTATTTCAATTTTAGAGATTCCCCCAGATGGTTATATTTACCCATTGCAAAGTGGGGGGAAAGAAAAAGACAAAACCCATATATTCCATTGAAGAAGACCACCCATCCCTCCAAAAAGCATCATTCATTGTTGCAACATAACCAAAATCTCTTTTCCATGTCGACCAAAGAAGATTGTCCATGTTAGCACCCAAAACAAAAACTTACATGTTTGCTAAAGAGGATTATCCCACCATTGTGGCAGTGGTGTCATTAAAAACAAAATAGAACTTGGGTGCTACTCTAATTGTTTAGAATCATAGTAGGCACGTCCCCATTGTGTTCTTGTTGAAATTGGAGAAGCGACTACCTCTTCATCATTAGAATGCTCCTGACATGCTAGTGTGAGAAGGTAACAATTGTATTCTAGGTCAATATCTCCTTCATCACTCAAAGGACCATTTGAATCCTCCATGGAAGATTTATGCCTCCCCATATAAGAATCATAATCCTTGTGGTACTTATTATTCTTCTTTGCACAAAACTTATCCAATTTCCCACCAGACTCACACTGGTTATGACCAACAACCCTATTCCTATGGTTGTAAGTGCTCCTACCACCAACCTTCATAGATTTTTTACAAGCTCTACTCTTCTCCTTTGGCTCTACAAGAGCTCCTAGTGTGCCCTGAGAAAACTAACTTAGTACTTCTGCAACTTCCTTATCAAAAACTCTTTACGCCATCCTCTTAAACATAGGCTCAATTACTCAACTTCTGATGATTACAATTGTGAAGAAAATGACTATCAAATCTAATTTTATCGAACAACTAAAGGGTGTTGATCATTAATGCTCATAGAAGGCTTGTGGGAGAAAGTTGGAAAAAAACCATACAATTTTGAATCTCGACCATTGATCACATGGTGAGATAGATCGACATATAATCTAAATCATATCAATTAATTTTTGAAAAAGGGAGACTGCATGCATCCATTTGTTTTGTCCAATCAGAAAACCCCATGTGGATAAACATTCACCCTATGAGCACACTCCATCCTCCACTTATCATTAAAGAAAGCCCGTCGTGTTATATTTTCTTGCTCACTTGTGGGAATTAACCCACTTGTAGCTTTTATCAATTTGACGATGGGGAGCAGCTAGGATTTGATTTCAATCTACCAACTTGTGATTACATTAACTCAACACACCAACTTGTGGATACAACCCTCTAATGGAATTCATGGCTGAGATTAAAAATAATTCATTATATCATAAACATGTACCAAAGAAATCATTTTAATTGAACACACTTCATCTTGTATACTTTATGGTGAAATTTTTCTTTAATACTTTCCCTTTGGAATATTAGTTTTTCCATTCAAATTTCTCCACGTGACGCATGCTCAATTCCCCACTATTAGATGGATAACATATATATTGGTCCTTCATAGGATGGTGGGGAGTGGTCAGGATTCACCCACATCACCCACTATCAACCATCAATTTCTACTTGTTAAAGTGTTTGTTGCATCCAAAGCTATATGGGCCCCTCTAGAAAAGGGATAAATTTCCATAGCTTGCTAGCCTATCATGGAATTATTTTAAGGAAAAAGAAAAATGCATGGGGTGGTGGGGAGTGGCCCAGATGAAGCCACATTGCCAAACAACTGTCATTGATTTCATTGAAACACTACTCATTGACCTTTGAAAAGAGATGGGACCACCACTATAGAAGGAACATGGTGCTCACTCGCTAACCCATTGGAATTTTTAAATGAAAAATAGATCAGAGAAGAGGCACAAGGAATGGATAAGATCTGCCTATGATGATCGAATGATCATCATAAAACCATAAAATCTGCACATGTCAAATGTGTTAGTTCTTAAGAAGGGGCCACCACTAGGAAAATGATATATGGGGACATAGGGATTAAGGCTAAAAGCTTAAGCAACCGATAGAAAATTAAATCCCAAACTAGAAACCAACATATATTTTTAGGAAAAACAACTCATGCTACTATTAAGGTAATTTTTGTTAGAAAGAAATGGGAAATAGTCATGATCATTAGGATTTAGGGGCCAGTAATAGGATGGATTTTTTGACATAAGAATGTCTTAAAAGATCAAGAAACAGTGACAAAGGTTCAATGATGAATTAGAATGATTTTCCAAAGGTATCCGACTTAGGGTTTTTTGAGAGAGGGTTTTAGCAACACAAACACTAAAGCAAATGACAATAGATGAAACCCTAAGCCCAAATACATGGGATTAACCACATTCTGCAATATTTTGAGATGAAACACAAAAAAAAATTTAAGGTTCCATCAATGGCTCATGTTGGGGATGTTTGTTCCTTCATAACAGAGTGAGATGCAAGAATCTCAAGTTGTATAAGATCAAGCGTAGAGAATCAAAACCAAGACCTAGTCAAACATGGTAAGAGAATTGAAAAAAACAAAACCAACATATATACAATAATTATTTGAATTTACAATATGCTCCAACTTCAAATTTTCATAGAATCCTCTTTTGATTTATAGGCTCTCAACCTACATTCTATAGTTTAATAAGCTTCATTTTCAATTGGTGGCCCCAGGCCCCCAAAAACTTAAAACCATTCTTTACCCCTATCAAAAACTTTATTTTATGTTTTTTGCACTAGAATGAGGCTAAAAACATTGCCATGAATCTCCCACTAGCTAATCCTACTATGGTTATTGCAATTATCCATAATTGCCATGTTCTTGAACTTTCCATTATCGTCATTAATTTTGTATGTTTGAAAGTTGTATTCAGACCTCAATTAAATTCATGACCCATGTGATATCCAACTTCATTCAAAAAATAATCATAATTCACCAAATACTCATCCAAATGGAATGGGATTTAAAAATATTCATAGTCCACTTGATCATTATCACCATAGAGGTTGACAACAAATTTAGTTTACATATCAAACTGAAAAATTTCATAAACATCCTTTTCAAGATTCTCATCTAGAAATATATATATTGACCCTTTGGATTCATATTGCAATTTCCTATTTGATAACTTAGAAATAATAGATAGTTCATATAAAACCCTGGAATCATCCTCTAGCTTCTATTCAATACTAGACAAATATTCATCTTGTCTGATAAATAAGAAGTGTTCATATTCATTTGAGAATTGTGAACCAGTCCCACTATCATATGTTTGGCTACCTTGGAAAATTGATTCATGAAGACCCATAACACCTTTACTCTTATTCAAATTAGGCTCGTGACCACAAACTCCATTACTGATAACATCCCATGCATCAAAGAATACCTCCATTTCAAACTCAGTAACATACTCTAAATCATTTCTTAAACCATAATTTAACTCAAAGCAAAATGTTTCAAAGGATGGATCAAATAACTCAGAGTCCATAGGATCAACAACAAGGCAATCATGTACCCCATCCATTGATAAGTATGCTAACTCAAATGTTAAAGATTTGTTACAATCTAATTAAGGTTCACTATCCATTGAACTAACTTTTGCAACCCTTTCCTCCTTAGCACATTCTTTTTCAAATACAATCATGTCCATTTTTGCTACAAAAACTAGCATATTCCATCTCTACTTCATATAAATAATTAGAAACAACCAGGACATGACCCTGTTGGTGAGCACCATAGTTTTCATCATTTTTTAATATTTTACTTAGGCTCGGGATACTAGACACATACATTCTTATCTTCAAACTCATCATCATTCACAAAAATAGCATGCTCTATCTTTGACATGACTAGATTGCACTCCAGGTATCCATCACATGGAATTTTTTCATTCACTTGTACATGCAAAACCTCATGAGCATTAATATTATTACATTCCTCATGCAAAGAAAATTCTTCCAAATCATCACTATAGAAACATTCAAACTCCTCAAAAAAATAATTAGAGACCTCATTTTCCCTATGATTATTTTCACAAGGGGATTCATTACCACATGCACTAAGCTTAGAGTGTTTAGAATGAAAGCTCAAACTCTCATTCTTAGTAGCTTGGGCATTGATTTGTGATGAGGCATCAACAATACACAAATGCATCTTCTTCCTTGTCACAAGTGTACCGACTTATAGAAAAGTTGCTTATGGGTTGATTATAATCACTATCCTCACTCATACCATAAGATACATGTATATTCTCTTCTATGTCATTTTTACTTGTTTGGGTTATTTTCTAATTTTTCCTAATAGGGAAATGACTATTAACACTTTGAGACATAATATTTTGTGCATAATCACACTTATCTTCTTAAAAAATTCTTATCCATTCCAAAATTTGATCAAAACCTTGAGGCTTCAATTCTTGTGGAAAGGTACTCAGCCCTAGATAAAAAATCTCACAAAATAAATCAATGCACACTAAATTCTCAAGTCTAAAATTCTTGGGGATTTCCAATGAGGCATCTAAAAACCTTGCAAACAAATCATATGGTGATTCTCCCTTATGTCTTTTGATTTTAAATAATCCTTGAACAAAAGGCATCTGATCAGTAATGCTTGAAATTTGTTGACGTTCAATTTTGAATTCATCATTAGTTGTATTAGGCAATGATGGGAAAATCAAAATAGTAGAAGCATCACTATCATGACAATCACTTTTATTATTTGGTCCATTTTCATATGGTGTACCAAAGTAGCCAACACTTGTAGCTATATAGCCCTTCATAATTGAATATCTCAAGTTGTTTTCTATGTCCATGGCCATTTGATATGCACAATGCAATGTTGTAGGCTCCTTTTCTCTCAAAAAATAACTCATTTCTTCATTAAATGCATCCAAATACACAACCAAACACTTTGCATCACTCAGACTCATATTTTTTGGGATATATCTTATTATTTTTGTAAGTCCGAGGTTAAAAGTTGGGACTAATTCTTCTTCATCCTTTTGAATTTCCATGAGTTTTTTACTTACTAAACTTGGATTAACTCTTTCACCAAACTATTCTATAAAGGCTACCATGAACTCATTCCATGAAGAAATACATTACACTAGAAAACATGAAAACTAATCTCTAGCATCTTCCTTTAGAGATTGAATAAATAGCTTCATGACAACATCTTCATGACTTATCTCATAGTATCCCATCAAGTCCATAAATGTATACAAATGTCTATAAGTTGATTCAAAACCCCGCCCTGAGAATTTTGGCAAATTTTCCCTAATATTGTTAGGAATAGGGTTTGGGAAACCTTGAATACCATTAAAATTCAATGATCTATACCTTCCAATAGAAAAATTTCTTTGAGATCATGACATGGCTGCACATTCTACATGTTTTCACTTGTCACCCTATAGGGATATATAGGGAAATGATACATTTTCTTGCACACCCTTTACAATCTTCAAACACCAACTCTATAGTTGATCATTTACTGCCCCATTCCTTGATTTAATCATGACTTTAAAGTGCATAATTTAAATACATCTATGCCTTAGAGCATTCTAATGTGTATATTTCAAAACAAGCATGCTTCTTTAACACAATACAAATTTTTTAAATTATATCTTAGAAGTATGTGAAATTATCATTACCATTCCCTTTATTTATGCTTAATTCACTTAATAAGAAAGAAAATTCCAAATCATTCAATATGATTTTCACACAAATTTATTCTTTTTGAAAACCAAAATAGGGGAAATACCTGGATATTTTGTAGCTACTGCAAATTATGCTTCTAACTGGAAAGCTTGGTAGATATGAAGTTATCATTATGATTTCATTAGGTTCTTTGTATAGAGTCACCACCTCCTTCTACAGAAAAATTAACTTCAACAATATGAAGCTTTCTTTCAAAATTTAATTTCACTTTGAGTCTTCTTCAATATTAGAGTCACACATGAATCCTTTATATTTTTTGCACACAACCCTTTCCATGTTTAAATACTCAATATCTAGGCCAGATGTTCAAATCTAGTAAATTATTTGACTCTCTCAAGATAGTACTGGAGAATTTTGAAATCTTCTTTCTAGCTTTCCATCAATGTATCTCATCATGTGAGCTTAGGTCCACCTAATCTTTCCTCAGTAGATTTTCACTCTAATTCACTGAGTTGTCTCAAATAATGCATTTTGGTGCAGAGATTTCATATTCACCACCCACATTTAGTGAGAAAAAATGAAAATACTCACAAAATTATGGTAGATCTTTGATAGAATTTACAAGTTTCAAAGGAAACTAAACAAACCCTAAGCAACACCCTTGAAAATTGACTCATAGAAATCACAGCCAGACTTGAAAGATGAATATGTATTAGCAAAATATGACTCTTTGATGGGATAGTCTACAACCAAATTCCTAGGTGCATTTCCCAATGGAGTAAGGATTTTATCTTATATTGTTTTGTACTTATGAATTATGTACAGTTGTGATGCTATCTATTTTTCAAACCTATGATTAGTGAGGAGGATCTTGAGGAATATTTTATGTAACATTTGAATTCTGAATTTTCTTGACCTTGAATCGAATTCATTTGATTTTCTTAAAGATTTAAAGATATAAAATGCTTGGAAATTGATTTTATGAAAAGTGAATTTCTCTTAATGGAATATTATTGTGATGCAAGTTAATCTACAAAAGGTTGTTCATATGATTTCATGCTTTAATACTTATATTCAAGAAGAGCTATTGTGGCATATCATATAACATGTATTTAAATGAGACATCCTAGCTTCTAAATTAAAATATGTTGATGTATAAGATAATGCATATTCTTCTAATTTCAAAGAGTGAGGCCCAACTTAGTGTGTCAAATTATGTGCTCTATTGGATCAATTATTATTTTGATACAACTAGACCTTGAATATTATGGTAAGGACTTATGACCCTTATGACATACTATATTAAACAATGTTGTTTGAATTAAATTAATTTAGATTATTTACATATGATTATGATATTAGTTTGTTGGCTATATTATTTTTTATTGAAATTTTCTATTATGAATTCATATTTTTAATTGTACTAATTCTATGTTATTCAATTAAATTAGAAAAGATTTCTTTACCTAGTTATATTATATTGAAAAGGAATATCTATCTTAGGTGGATTAGTTTGATGGAGATGAGATGTTTATGAAAGGAAATATGAAAATTAAATTTTATTAATGATATTCATTTTGATGAGTGAATTGAAATTGAGTTATTATTCAAGCTATGAATGTTTAGCTATTATTGTGATTGTATTTCAAGTTTCTACCCCTATATATTAAGCATATTAGTGGGTGCAATTAAGGGTGTACGTATTTTCTATGACCAATGGAAATGTGGAGGTATGTCAAAGAGCCAATTTTAATTAGCCTTGTGACACTAGTTCTAGTATGTAAAGTGGTAAGGTCTATGCTTAATTTGTGAATTTTGAAAAGAGTCGAGTCTTGTTTAAATTTGTACTTTTATAAAGGTCCTAAGTCTATTTAGGATGAGTTGGTTGTTCTGTTGTAATTGCAGTTGTTAGTTTCATATTATCTTTCTAATCAATTTTAAAAGGTGTTACATTTCCTATATATTAGTTATTTTATTGTCTTTAAGGCCATATGATAAGTACCTATGTAATAGGTACTTGTTGCCAATATACTTATCTTAGGCCTTGGCCAAGATTTGACTCTATCCAAGAGCCTTGAGAAGTGAGTGATGATTTATTTGTCAACTATTGGTTTTTTTTTATAACCAAGCTTGATCTTACCATATGGCTATGAATTAGCCACAATCCAATGATAAGAATAGGTAAGGATTGCAAAAAAAAAGCAAGGTTACTAGGCCCTTCTACTCTCTAGGCTATGTGAAACCCAAGAGGGTGATCCTTATTATGTTCATATGACATTCTACTTCCATTTTATGAAGAACATTTGAACAAATAGATATATTACTATAAGATGCAAATAGACATAAATCATCAAGGATTTGACAGACCCTTAAAAAAATTACTATCTATAAGAAGGAATAAACTGGTACTTCATAATGATATGTTGTAATTGAAGGTGTTTAAATGATTTTAATTCTCATTTGGTTTTCTTGGACTAGTGCAGGACTGACTCATTTATATTTAGGATAACCAAATGAATAGACTAGTTCTTTTTCTTTGGGTAATGGAGTCACATTTGTAACATTCTATAATATATTAGCAATTTAGACTTGGTATTTGTGGACTATTGACATATTGCATTACAATACTTAACTCACTATGTCAAAAAAGAAACTACTTAACAATCCTAGAACCTTCCCTCATAAACCTATGATCTTATTTAAGCATTTAATTAATCCCTTGAACTAAAGTAGAATTAAAATTGCACATTCAACCAAAATGATTGAAGATAAGAAAAATATCCTTAATCATTTCATTCATAATTTGGAAGAAAAAATATATAAGAGAGAATGTGCTTTTGAGATTGCATTCTCATTCATATGTCACTACTACTGTAAAACTAATTAATCTCATTTGAAACTAGCTTTCACCCTAAACTTCAAACTATTTTATTCATCTATGCATGAATTGACAAACTGCTCTTGCATGAGCTCAGTTTTCAACCTAGACCACCAGAGACCTAAAATTTGAACCCATGTAATCAGCCCTAAAATCCTATTTATAGAACATGGGAGAAACAAGCATCAAGCCAGATTACCATTTCAGTCACATTTACATTTGACACTTAATTTCATTTTGATTTCAAAGATTCCCCCAAACAGTTATATGTCGAGGGAAAACAAAATATAAAACCCATATAGTTTGTTGAATAATACTAGCGAGCCCTCCAAAAGGCATCATTCATTGTTGCAATAAAACTAAAATCTCTCATTTGCATCAACCAAAGAAGATTCTCAATGTCAACACTCAGAACAAAAAATTGCACAGTTTTTTGAAGAAGACAAGCCCATCGTTGTTGTAGCAGTGTCATAAAAAAAAAAAAAGAACTAGGCTGCTACTCTAATTCTTTAGAATTAGAGTAGGCACATCCCCATCATGTTCTTACTGAAACTAGAGAAGCGACTACCTCTCCATGATCAGAATACTCCTAACATTCCAGTGTAAGAAGGTAATGGTTGTACTCTTGGCCAGTATCTCCTTCATCACTCAAAGGACCAGTTGAATCATCCATGGTAGATTTATGCCTCCACATATAAGAATCATAAGACTTATGGTAATTATTCTTCTCCTTCCCACAAGACAACCAATTTCCCACTAGACTCACCCTGGTTATGACAAAAAAACCCTATTCCTAAGGTTGTAAGTGCTCCTGACACCAACCTTCATAGATTTATTATAGGATCTCCTCTTTTCCTTTAGCTCTGGAGGAGCTCCTAGTATGCTTGGGGAAAACTACCATAGTACTTTTGCAACTTCCTTACCAAAAAATATTTATGCTATCCTCTGAGACATAGGCTCAATTACTTAGCTTATAATGATTGTAATTGTGAAGAAAATGGCTATCAAATCTCATTATATCAAAAAATTAAAGTGTGTTGATCATTAATTCTCATAGAAGGCTCATGTCAGAAAGCTAACAGACAACCATTCGATTTTGAATCTCTGTTGGTGATCACATAGTGAGATAGGTTGACATATAATCTAAATCAAAGTAATTAATTTTTGAAAAAGGTCAACTGCATGCATCTGTTGCCTTTATTGAACCAAGAAAACCCATGTGGATAAAATTCCACCCTATCGGCACACTCCATCCTCCACTTATCATTAAAGAAAGCCTATCATGTCA
This sequence comes from Sequoia sempervirens, assembly GCA_007258455.2. NCBI lineage: Eukaryota > Viridiplantae > Streptophyta > Pinopsida > Cupressales > Cupressaceae > Sequoia > Sequoia sempervirens. Next base: position 176,563,736 of record VDFB02256132.1, on the reverse strand, counting down.
TATTTTCTTGCTCACCCATGGGAATTAACCCACTTGAAGCTTTTATCAATAGGATGATGGGGAGTATCCAGGATTTGATCTCAATCCACCAACATGTGCTCGCCTTAACTCAACACACCAACCCACGCATACAAAACTCTGACAAAATTGGTAGTTGAGATAAAAAATAATTCATTATATCATAAACATGTACCAAATAAATCATTTAAATGGAACACACTTCATCCCATATACCTTATGGTGAGATTTTTCTTTAATATTTTCCCTTTGGAATTTTAGTTCTACCATTCAAATTTCCCCATGTGGCACATGCCCACTTCCTTGCTAGAAGATGGATAACATAAATGGGTCCTTCACAGGATGGTAGGGTGTGGTTACAATTGACCCATGTGATCCACTATCAACTATTGATTTTTTCTTGATAAAGTGTTCATTTCATCTAAAGCTAGGTGGGTCCATCTGACAAAGGGACATATTTCTCCAACCCGCTAGCCCATGGCATTATTTCAAGGAAAAAACCAAAAATAGGCAGGCTTGTGGGCTGTAGCCTAGATGAAGCCACATCACCAAACAAATATCGTTGGTTTCACTGAAACTCTGCCTATTGACCTTTCCAAAGAGTTGGGTCTGCCATTGCAGAAGGCATGTGGTTCTCACCAGCCAACCCATTGGAATTTTTAAATGAAAAGTAGATCAAAGTGAGGGCAGAGGGAATGACTAGGATCTACTTATGGTGATTGAATGATCATCATAAAACCATAAAATCTACACATGTCAAATATTAGTTCTTAAGAAGGGGCCACCACTAGGTATACAATAGAAAGAGGCATAGGGATTAAGGCTAAGAACTTAGGTGACTGATAGAAAATTAAATCCCAACCTAGGATCTGACATATATTTTGACAAAAGAAAACCCATGCTACTATTAATGTATTTTTTGTAGTAAAGCAATGGGAAGGAGTCAGGATCATTAGGACTCAAGGGTTGGTAATAGGATGGATTCGATGACATAAGATATGTATTAAAAGACCTAGAAACAATGAGAAAGGGTCAAAAATCAATTAGAATGATTTCCAAAGGCATCAGACTTAGGGGTTTTTGAGAGAGGTTTTTAGCAACACAAACCCTAAAGCAAATGACAATTGAACCCCTAAGCCTAGAGACATGGGATTAACCACATTCTATAAGATTTGAGATGGAACACAAAACTTTTTTAGAGGTTCAATCATCACCGTCACATTCTTATTCTCTAGGGTTCATGTATGGGCTTCAATAGCTCCCAGGGTCTCACACATGTGTGATAATACCATGGAAGTTTTTCATGGGAATATTGTCCAAGTATATACCACTCTCCAAAGTCTCACAAATGTAATATAAATGTGGGGATATTTTCTCTTGGGAATGAATGAGAAGGTGACAAGTGTTGTCTCCCCGTTAAAGAGTTTCAAATTTTGAATCCATATTGACTATACTATTAAAGGTTGAGGAAGGGATTTTGGGGAAAGGAGTGAGTTTTATACTTGGGCTTGGAATAAGATCTTATAGTAATTTATTTTGAAAGGAGGTACACCAAATCTTCATCAATATCTTGTAATCTTGGAGAGATATGATTTCAAGCTCCCTATTTTTATTTTTTTTTACACTCTTCTTAGTTATCTGATTATGGTATTTCTATTATTTATAGTTTTTTCATTTTGTGTTTTGTGAAGCATTTGGGTAGGAAGAAAAGTGTACCTCCATGGGGGAAGGGATAATCCTATAAGCACTATTTTTGGTAAGATTATTTTTTATTCATAATAGCATTGAGTAAAGACCTTATTTGAAATGATTAATGCATTTTCCCTTCCATTTTAGAAGTGATTCCCTCTTTTTCCCCTAAATGGACCTTTATATAGATTACATTATTTCGATTTGTTTCTTTAATTTGACTTGGTTGGTTTTTTTAGTTGAATTTTGAGTCATTTTCATGTGTTTTGTTACTTTTTTGCTTCCTTGAAGGCCTCTTAGCTTAGGCTGGCTTGTGAGCAATCTTGAGTTTGGGAAGTGATATACCCATTGGCTAGGTTAAAGGTTGTTTATTGTGGAGGTTCTATTGGATTCAATTGAAGTATACAATGTTATAAGTGCAAATATTCAACTTGTTTTATGTGGGTCATGTTGTTCATGTGTTTTTTTTAATATTTAGGTAAACATATTATAGAAAACACCCTTATGAGGTCATTGTAAACCATTACAAACCATTAATTTTAGTGTAAATGTTATGTGAAGTGGTTTAAGTAATCCTTGTTACAATATATAATTTTAATAAAAGGAACTATTTTGGAGAGAATATAAGATTATGATATGTGAAAATACATTGTAATCATTACCTTATTTCATATATGTATTATTTTTTAAAAAAATTTAAAAATAAACAAGCATATGTTATCCTAGAATGCCTATTTGAGTAATACTTTTTGTTGAACCCACCTGAAGATTAATAGTGGGGTTGTGAATTAGTCTTTTCAAAACATAAACCCTTGGAAAAACTCTAAATTATTTATTAGATCAAAATCCCTCAAACAAATCAGCAAGAAAGAAAGATATACCAAATTAGTTCCTTAACAAGGTCAACAACCCTCAACAATGAAAGATATAACAATACAACCCTTAATTGTAGTAGTAGTAATGAAATATGAAAAAAAGAACATACATGCTCAAGATAACACCAAATTTACGTGGAAAACCTAATGAGGGAAAAGCCACAGTGAGAGTTAACTCACAATATATGAAACTCACTACCAAAAGACTTTCAAACTAAGGTCCATAACCTTAGTGAAAGATACAAAGGACCTGTAGACTAAAGTGCAAAACTAGAGGGCAAGATACAAGGACCTAATGAGATTCATTATCTTAGAGTGGGATATGTGGAGATTTATAATTTATAACATATGCCAACAATGCACTCTAGTGATTGGGGAATTATTGCACATATGATCTATCTTTCAAACACTTTCAAACTTATTTTGTAAGATATTCATACATTCCACACACTGTCTCAATTGCAACTAATTTTATTTTCCATTTATATCCACCACAAGATCACAAAACTTCAATTAAGTTAGCTTGAAAGAAGATAAAGAATCATCTCAACAAGTAAACCACAAAAACATAATGTGGTCCTATATAGGAAATAGGGAGGGCCAAAATAAACCTTATTACATCTTCCATTGTGATTCGAAACATCTCACATGCTAGCACTCGTCAACTCAAGTCAGCAATAACGAAATGTCTAGCTCAATACTAGTTAGCCCAAAATACACTTGAAATTGAATTTTAATCAATGTGGTTCTCAACAAGATAGGTTAGTACCAAAGTATTTCTTAACACAACTTTATATGCTAACAAAAACCCCTAAGCACACATCGCAAGATCCAACCATGCTAGCTAGATATCCACAAATTACCTAGAAGAATAACTCAAAAATAATGAAACACCAAAGAGATAAAACATTGATATATAGATCACAAATAGTTGTTACTTGAATATCCAAAATCACTTCTAGATACTTCTTTCATACTATCATCCCACCAACAACAACCGCAAACCAAACAAGAGTATAATACTTCATATTAGAAGCACAAAATGCACAACCGTAAGATATAACATTAATAAATAAATTTGCTAACAATTTCAACACATGAAATATGAGAAGAGCCACTACATAGACAATGAGAGAACATTCACCAAGCCATAAGAACAAAAAACTCAATGTAGAGAAATGTAGAACATTTTCTTGACCAATACAAACAACCAACAACACTTCCAACCTTCTATAATTAACATAAACCTCCTCAAAAACACTGGTGACCTAAAAATATAGGATTACAACATCCACAAATCAAAAGCACTGAATCACAAACCATAACACCATATCTCCAACCGCAGAGTAATGTAGAGTATTATCCTAAATAGTCTTCAACACAACTTCCTAGAATAGAAACTTTTCAAGAAAATGTAAAGGCTAGAACAATATATTGCAACAACACCTACATCATTAGGAACATCAAAAGAGATCATATAGCATACTATAGACCATCAACAACATCTCTCTAGCATCAACATTACTTTTGTAGATACTTGAAATTGTCCTCATCTGTGAGTAACACCTTTTTACTAATTTTCACTCTTTTATCCTAATTATTAAATAATAATTCATTATTTTATTATTATCAAATATCATATTCTACTATTAATTGACATTATACTATTTAATTAATTCATTTGAATTGATGCTTGTTGATTAATTAAATAAATCCTATTTATTTTAATTATGTCTTAATTACCACTATTCTTCCTAACTAATTAAATAAAACTTATTTAATTATATCATGCTAATCACACTTATTCTCTATTTTACTTAAATAATTACCATTAATTTTTAATTAACATTCAACACCTTGTTAAAATTAAATAATTAAATAAATTATTTAATGCCCCCTTTTCATCTCAACATTATCCATCTATTATTTGTAAATAAATTTTTTATTTATTTTTTAATCCTCACTTGCATGTTCCTCACAATAATTAATTCACTTTAACTTAATTATTATCTTATGCATAATTCCATCAAACATAAATAACACTCTCTTCTAGTCAACTGGGTAATCAATTCTAGTTCACTAGTTAATCAATTCACTCTACTCCTATTGAATGAATAAGACAAATGAGAGGGGGGTGAATAAGTTTTATCTAATCAAAATCCTCAATAGTAAAAAAATCCACATGCTTTCGTTAAATCCTTATTTTTTTTATAATGATTAATCATGAAATGTAGATAAAACAAACTAGAATAACAACACCATACATGAGAGAACACCAAATCTACATGGAAAACCCAATGAGGGAAAAATCACAATGAGGGTTAGCTCACAATATAAGTAATTGCAGAAATAGTACAAAGGGGTTCACTGCAAAAATAGGACATACTTTCCAAAAAGGCTCACAGCTAGGGCTCACTACCAAAGGAAGAAATACAAGAAGATAGAAGAGAAATGTTACACAAAGGACACTTCCTCAATGCAACAAGGAATCCACCACAATGCTCCAACACATTTGTAGTCTTGCTTGAATGATTTCAGATGTCTTCAGCTCACTACCTTTAGGAACCCTAAAAAATGAAACTCACATTGCTTTTCTTAAATTCTCATCACACACAACACTTACATTGATTTTCATATATGTTTCTTCACACTTCTTTCTCTCTCAACTCACAACTCCACTCTTATTTATATCAACCTCAACCTTAAACATCTTCTCCAAGGTCTACATTTTATCTATTGTATTTACAAATTCAAATTAGGTTGGAACCTAAACATTCCCATGGTGGATAGGAATGAAAGAGGACCAAAACAAAACTTAATCAAGACCAAATATTAAATCCCACATGCGATGCTATGTTTCCATTAATACTTGAACATGAACATATCTGAATGTAGTGTAAACACTAGGTCAATTGATACCCATGAAAACATATTTGAACATTAATTTCATGCTTCTGAAACTTTCAATACTCCTAACCAAAATTCCTCTTGACAAAAATAAGAGAAAGAAACCATTAAATCTCCTTCAAAACCACAAGTCCTAAAAAGCAATTGAGGATAAATGTGGGGAAAATAACTTTCTCCTTGACACCTATGTACAACATTGAAAAACAGTTTCTCATATTGGTAAACACAATTTCCTCTTATCAATGATCAAGAACCTAAAATTTTGAATATAGAAACCTCTAACAACCTAAAAAAAAATAATAAATTTTCATAGGCATATCATCAATACAGAAGAAATGTGAAGCATGATCCGGAGCACATTTTAAGCACTTGCACAACATTAATTTATTTGTTTATCAAATTTCCTCAAAAGTAGTTGGAAATAAAGTACCAAAGACATCATCTTAGCTCATTACTTTATTTAAACTTGTCTCCATGACAATATGCAAGAGGGAGAAGAAATCATTCACATGACATTCTTTTTCTACAAATGGAGTCGAAAGGTAATGTATGAACAAAATTGCTAGAATTAAATCTAACCTAAGAGCTTGTAAATGAAAATACTAGAATGAAATATATCTTAAAAAGCATTCAAAAGGGAATTCTGAAAATGTAAATAACAAGGAATGGAAAGATTGCTAAAAAATAAACTATCCTAAGAAACTTGTAAAAACTAAAAATAACTACTATTGCTAAAATATTAAACTATATTATTTCATGAAACTCTTCCCACAAAACAAAGGTTTGAAAGATGATCCTTATAGATATGCAATAGCTTCCTAGAAGATAGGAACATGTGTTGGGGGGGAAAAGATAAGTCTTTTATTCATCTTGTTGAGTCAATCTCTTTTGGTTTTCCAAAACAAATATGCCTAATTTGCAACCTCTAAACAAGCTCTAGAAAGACATTTGAATGCTGAAAAAGTCATGCCTTTACTGTTGTGTAGTCTGACAACACACCCCATTTTCCCTTTGGAAAAATGTGGACGCCCTTTTTTTTCTTGTTCCCTTTCGATTTTGTTTGCTTTGGCATTGTTCTATAGCTTGGTTGGTTGTTGATCTCATTTTTCAATTTTTCTTGGTCTTTGTTTTATTCTTTTCCTTTCTAGATTTGATGTTTCAGTCTCTTCAAAAAAGTTTATTATTATTACCAAAAATTGAAATCCTAGAGTAATGCATTTGCATCAAGGTGAATTGTATCTTTATGTGGTCCTAGCTCTACCCGGTATTTCATTGATCAGAATTGTCAATCCTAGTAAATTTCCTTTATATCAGAGTTCGGTATTTTTTTTAATTTTATTTTTCTTCTCTTCTCCTTATTCGAAAATAACAAACTTGAGAGTCCATTTTGAAATTTGTTATTCTCTCTTGAACCTAGTTCCTGGTCTTTTCTTTTGTTCTAGTTTTCTATTTCTAAATCTTAGAGGTAAATTCTCAGATCCTGGTGTTTCTTCTTGTAGTCATATCAGAAAGCCTTAATCCTGGTGATCACAAATTGATCATGTATCTTTAATGATAGATACCTTACAAAGAATCAATGTGACACCTAATTGCTACATATGATCATTGTACCGTCTTTCTCCTCTACTAGCAAGCCTACACAAAAATCTAGGTGTTCATAATTTGAACCCTAATCTATAATGATTGCACCTTTATTTGAGGAATTAATGTGAAATGGGAGTTAATTAATGAAGGTTGCAAACTACCTATGTACTTGGCACCACCTAAAGCATGTAGTTTCTTTTGTAACACTCCACTTCACATCATGTTGCAAATTTTCAAAGGACACTAAAAGAATGAAATAATACTGACGTGCAAGGAGAGGTAAATTTTGAGAAACTGAGAATTCAACTACCAACGGTTTTAAAGTTGCATTGCGAAATATTATCATCGTCGACCAGAACCAGCTATGTTTTAGATAAAAAATATTTTGTTAGTGATTTTCAAACATGAAAATATTGAAAATGGTGTTTTTCCCTTTAGAAATTGAAATGTTGATTATTATTTTATTTTGAATTTAACCGAAAGACAAACCAAAATTTTTATAAATTGTAAAATTTGGTTAAATTTAACCCAAACTCACACACAAGATACACATTTTGGAATTTGAAGAACACACCAAAGAAACTGAGTACTTCTGACACAAGGGTAGAAGATGAATTTAAATATTGCAATTCACAAGCCATACCAATCAAAGTGGTGGTTACAGACACTCAAATGGGATGGTCCTTTTATATTGAAATTCATTTATGGGTATTACAAGAAAATGCTTCTCAACGTAACAAGAATGTTGTGGAAAATGGGTTACTTTTAGCAGGAGGGTTTCCACTAGCAATGGAGGACCCTGAATTGGTTATGCAATGTATGAATTACTACAACTCAACCAAAATATTCATTGAGAAAGAAGGGATAATTTTTCCAGACCTCTCATAGAAAGGAATTATGTACACATTCAGACTCCCCATTTACACACTAGTGCAGGAGCACCTCGTGAGTTTTAAGCCTACATGAGCCAACTCTAGTTTTATCTTGATTTTGATGTTTTAAAGCCATAATAATGTCAATTTAGACCAAATTTTATGTAATTGAGTCATTTTAGGTCCTAGGGAGTCATTTTATAAAAGTTGCTCAAAAATTGCAAAAATTGCCAAAAGTTGTCATGGCAAAATTGTAAAAGTTACAAAATAGAGAAGCTCAAGAGTCAAGAGGTATTATGTGTTGGTTGGTGGTTTGTAACTGATCAAAACAATATTTAAAAGGTTTAAAAGGCTTGGTATGGTCGACCACAAGGGGGTGGCTATTTGGATAAAAGTTGGAATCAATAAACTCATTTTTTTCTTGCAAAATATGAGTGTAATTTGTGTATTATGGACATGTAAAGAATGGTACAGACCTCAAACTCATATTGTTGGAAAGATGATTTAATTTTAGACATTTTTTGTTCTTACCAAAAATTTCGGAAAGGTCATTTAAGTGGTCTAATGGTCAAATCTTCCTAACAGCCCTATTTAGAAATTAAGGTTCTAGTTTTGAAGAAAAATTCATCTCTCCACTTTCCACTGTTGAAATATCTTAAAAAATTGTGTGAAGGACTGTTATAATATACTCTTCAATATTCTCCAAGTTTTAGGAGAAAAAAATAAGTTCTTATGCCTTTTTGAGAAAGCCCTAGGCTATCCCAGGTTGTTTTCTTGAGTTTTCCATGTGAATTTGAGGAAAGTTCTAAAGTAAGGTTTTGACAAAATATGAATGGAACTGCATCTGTAATGGTGTTTTGGTTATTTTTAGGTTATTTTTAACATGTTTTAATAATTTATAAGTTTGTAGGAGCAGTAGATGATTGATTTTCAATAAACCCTTGGTTTCTAGGCGTTGTACGAGGGTTTTATGGTTTAGCCCCTAGAAGAATGAATTCCTAACATCTAATGGTGGATTCTATGGTTTTGGCATGTTATAATTGTTTCCCCTAGAGTTTTAAGAGTTAAGAAAAGTTTTTTGAGTAGTTTCTTTGGCAAAGTGGGCTAATTTGATCCCTAAAAGGTGCAAAATACCTAATTTGAGCAATTTGTTACAAAATGACCATGGGTGATTGTTTGATATGTTGTTGTGCTTTGTAATGGGCCTCTGATGTGTGTTGAGTTGTGCATTGTAAGGAATTTTTAATGAAAGGATACCTGATTGAGTGGATTCTGTAAGATATAAGAGAAAGAGTTGATTTGATGAAATGGTGAAGTTTTGAAGAGATTGTGATCTAACAATTGTGTGCAAATTGGAATTGTGTTTTTGTGTGTTGTAGGCCTCCCCCTATTCCATCAAAGTGGTACCAAAACTTCAAGGATTATATATTTGAAGGTGAAGAGTTAAATGTTGAAGAAGAAGACAATTTGAAGTCCAATGGACAACATGGCAAAAGGAACCAGAGGGTTGATTGAAGAGAAGATGTTATGGAGGAAGGAAATTTTTGACACCAAATGCAAATGTCAAGTCAAGGTATGTAAGGTAATGGTGGATTCAAGTAGTCTAGATAATATGGTATCACAAGAAATGGTAGAAAAGTTAAATTTGGAAAGGTTACCTCATGAGAATCCTTATTATGTTTCTTGGTTGGATGGTGGGAATTCCTTTTTGGTTAAGGAGCAAGCATTTGTAGAATTTAAGATTGGTGTCTATAGAGATAGGAATTTATGTTATGTAGTGCCTATGAATGTATGCAATTTTTTGTTAGGGATGCCATGGATATATGACAGGTATGCCCTATATGATGGAAGGAAGACACATATCAGATTAAGAAGAATGGGGTTTCATTTACATTGGAACCATTGATGGTAAATGAAGAAGGAAAAAATAAAGCAACAAGGATAATTATGTGTGGTAAGAAAAAATTTGTATAGGTAGAGGATGGAGAGGAAGCAAAATTTGAAGTCATTTCAAAGCTTGAAGATGACTAGACAATAGTATTGCAACATGATGGAATGATAGAAGGGAAAGAGGAAGAGAAGATGGTGTTATAATTTGAGACAAAGGATGCTAAGTACGAACTCCATGAGAAGGTACAAGATAAGTTAGAAAAGCAAGATGAGATTGTGCAAGAGATAGTGTATTGTCCATTGATGGGAAAAGAAGTGTAAGAACCTAATAGTGCAAAGGTTTGTGGATCAAATGAGACAAAGATCCTAATAAGAGGAAAGTATGAGGTAAGTGATAGTGAGTTTCTAGAGGAAAGGAAAGAATGGCCTAGAGAGGTCATAGTGGGAGACTTAATTTGTCCATTGATTGGATAAGACATTGGAGGGTGGTTACAATCTACCATGATAGAGGTCTATAAGACTGATTACACAGAGGTTCCAAGAGCAGAACTGAAACTTGATGTGAAGATAGAAAGAGAAGTGAAGAGGATGTTTGGTCAAGGCAAGTTAGTGAGTTCAATCATGTAGTAAAAATGATGAAGAAGAAAGTCCTATGGACAATAAGGTAAATGTTTTTTTGTAGGTACAAAGGAACATACACCATCAATTTTTGGCAAGAAGAAGATCAAAGTATAGTTTGTGAAGAAGCAATGGCAAGTTGTGAGAAAGTTCAAGGGAACTATTGGAAAAAATTTCCAATACTTGACATAATGGAAGGGATTACTAAATGCAAAAGAAAGTGAAGAGCAAGAGGACAAGAAGGTTCAAGCAAATGAATGGAGCAAGAAAGCATTCAAGGGACTTGAATTTCTTTTGGTCAAGAGTATGGTGTAGGAGCACCTTGTGAGTTTTAAGCCTCCATGAGGAAATTCTAGTTTTGTATTCAATATTTTTATGTTTTAGAGCTGTAATAAGGTCAATTTAGACCAAAGTTGATGTAATTGAGTCATTTTAGGTCCTAGGGAGTCATTTTATAAAAGTTGCTCAAATATTGCAAAAAATACCAAAAGTTGCAAAATAGATAAGTTCAAGAGTCAAGGGGTATTAGGTGTTGGTTGGTGGTTTGTAATTGATCAAAAAAAGATGTAAAAGGTTTAAAATACTTGGTATGGTGAACCACAAGGGGGTGGCCATTTGTATGCAATTTGGAATCAATAAACTCATTGTTTTCTTACAAAATATGGTTGTAATTTGTATAGTACAGACATGTACATAATGGTATGGACCTAAGAATCATATGGTTGAAAAGATAATTTAATTTCAGACTTTTTTTTGTTCTTACCATCAATTCTGAAAAGGTAGTTTAAGTGGGCTAATGGTCAAATCTTCCTCGTAGCCATGTTCAGAAATTAAGGTTCTAGTTTTGAAGAAAAAATTCATATCTCCACTTTCCACCATTGAAATCTCTTAAAAATTGGTGTAAAGGTCCGTTAAAATATAATTTTCAAGATTCTCCAAGTTGCGGGAGAACAAAATACGTTCTTATGCCTTTTTGAGAAAGCCTTAGGCTATCCTAGGCTATTTTCATGAGATTGTTATGTGAATTTGAGGAACTAAAGTAAGGTTTTGACAAAATATGAATGGAACTACATGTGTAATGGTGTTTTGAGTTTGTATAGGTTATTTTGAACATTTTTGAAGAATTGATAAGTTTATAGGAGCACTAGATGATTGATTTTCAATAAATCCCTAGTTTCTAATGGTGGATTCTATGGTTTTGGCACACTAGAATTGCTGCCCCGTGAGTTGTTGCTTTGGAAAAGTGGGCTAATTTGAGCCCCAAAAGGTGAAAAATACCTGATTTGAGCAATTTGTTACAAAATGACCATGGGTGATTGTTTGATATGCACTAGGGGAAATTTACATAAAAATGGGCCTCCTAAGGATGACACCATCAACTTTTTGAGTTTTCAAAAATCAATTAAAATATGACATCAACTGTTATGGTGACATCATCCAAAATAAAAATAAAATTATTTATTTTATAAAATAAAACTTTCTAAAATCCTATGAATTAACTCATGGTTAATTTAACTCTACATATCTTATTCTATCTCATTCATCTTTCTAAATATTAAATATTCTTCTTGTTTTTTAGATTTATATTCTTAAGTTCTATTATAGAAATTATTATGTGTATAAAAAAATATTTTCATTCTTAAAACAGAAAATATATAAAAAGTTTTAGTAAACTTATTTAAATTTTATATAGTTCAAAAACTTTGGCATATATTTAAAATCATAAAACTTGTTATAAACATATTTAACATAATAAATCTTAATCTATAAAATCACACACACAGATATATATATATATATATATATATATATATATATATATATATATATATATATATATATATATATATATATATATATATATATATATATATATATATATATATATATATAATATGAAACTTTAATTACGCTATAAGTGTTATTGGTCACACTAGGGTGGGGATCGAGCACTCATTTTTTCTACATAAATTTATAAGAAAAAAAATAAAATACCAAAAGGAAATAAAAATAAAAAAAATAAAAAAAATAAAACCAAAAAGAAATTAAAAATCATTGAAGGAACAAGCGTTCTGAAATTCACATGAACAAAAAATAAATTTAAAAATAAAAAATAAAAATCAATTAAAAAATAAAAAATAAAACCAAAATAAATTGAAAACAATTGGAAGGAGAAAAAGTTGGAGAAAATCACCAAAAATATCAAACCAAAAAAATGAAAAAAAAATAAAAATATAAAAAATGAGAAAATCAAATAAACTATGTAAAAGATATATCCCTTGACTACTTTAGATATATATTTTTAAATATAAATATACTAGTATATAAATTTTATATAAAATAAAATATTAAGTATAAAATAAGATATCTAAAGTTACTTTTACTTTACCATTTTTAAATAAGAACAAATAATCAAGAAAAGAAAGTGAACTTGAATTTTTTAATAAATTATAATAGAAATATATGTTACCAATTTTTTAAAAATAAACTTGACTTTAATATTTTTTAAATAAAAATTAAAAAATCAAGAAAATAAATAATCTAAAATGAAAAGTGAACTTGAGTTTATCAATAAAAATATATGTTACCACTTTTTAAAAAATAATGGACTTGAGCTTTTTATGGAATTATAATAGAAAAATGTGTCCCCAATTAACTCATACATAGTTAAGTAATTTATATTTTTTATATTTAAATAATTTGTATTATTTGAGATAATTTTTGTTTTTTTAGAGTTCCTTAGGAGACCAATTTTTTATGCAAATTTCTCCTAATGTTATTGTGCTTTGTAATGGTTCTTTGATGTGAGTTGAGTTGTGGATTGTAAGGAAGTGTTAGTGAAAATATACCGGATTGAGTGGATTCCCTATGCTACAAGGGAAAGAGTTGATTTGATGAAATTGTGAAGTTTTGAAGAGATTGTGATCTGACAATTGTGTGCGGATTGGAATTGTGTTTTTGTGTGTTGTAGAACTCCCCCTATTTCATCACACCCAAATGTATAATGTTGATATAAAGCCAAGGGAAGAACATATCAGAATGTTGAACCACACAACAGAAAAATTATGAGTACCCAATGGTGCCAAGAGTCGATTATACCATAGACCAAAGTAATTCAGAGGTCTACGTTCAACCAAGAAATTCAAGATATTATAACTTTGCTAAGTAGGGTAGCTAGTTTAAGGGATGCAAGTAAATTTCAACCCTGGATGTTTGTAATAATATCCAGCGTGATGGAAATTCCCCTATAAATGCATTGGGGAAAGTTTATAAGTGATAGATTATATGAATAGATAACAACATTTCCCAAAACTAGCTACTTTTATATGGCTTCATATGTGAATTACTCCTATGCCATGAGAGTTAGCAAACAAGGGTTGAAACAAATTGGTACTCTGGAGATTGTGACAAGTCAGGGCATGAAGAAGCATATTCACAGAGAAAGGAAAAAATGGAAGCATGTTGGCATAGACCAATTTAAACCAAAGGTGAAGATGAAGGTTGTAGGGCATAAGGACTACAGGGAGGGGAATATGATGATCCAATCTAAGAGGACTTGGAATTCTTTTTGGTTGGAGAGGATGGTGTAGGTACACCCTTGCAAGCACATGCCTCCAAGAGGAAAACTTAGGATTTTGGTTTATTTTTTTCAATATCATGTTGTAATAAGGACAATTGGATCATTTTATGTTGTTTTTAGGTCTTAGATTGTAATTTAGGGTCATTTTGGGCATAAATGTAAAAGTTGCAAATAGTAAAATGCAACAATTTGTGAGAAGTTGGAAGGTGAAGTGGCAAAGTAGTTGTAGAGTTGGTTTTAGGAATTGTAGACATTTATTCAAGGCATTTTGAAGCCTAATCAATCATGAGGAAGGTTGTGGAATAAATGTATGAATGGAAATACAATGAAAAACACTATTTTTAGTTATTCTTTCTATAATGTTTGAGTTTCAGGCCATTGTACGACCATATTTTTTGAAATATTCCTTCCCTCCTCCATTAGAAGTCATTTCCCTATGACTCTACTTGAATTTTTATTTGGTTTCACTAAAATCCATTAAGATTGGTGCAAGTTATGACAAATTTTGTATAGGTGGGTTAAACCCTCTCCTATGGTAAGCAGTGTGCACTTAAAATTGAATAACTCACATTTCCACCATGGAAATCTCTTAAAAATTAGTGAGTAGCTTTTTAATATGTATTCTAAAGGATCTAAAGGTTCCATAGCATGAGAATGTGGTTTTGGGATATTTCCAAGAAGCCTTAGGTCTGTAATCTATTGAAAATCTAGAAAACACTGTGAATAATGGTAGTTAAATGTATTTTATCTGTGAAATATGAATCATTTTTGTGTAATCTCATTTTGTAAAAGTGGCTAGGTGTGTTTATAACCCTCTCCTATTAGGTTTTTATTAAAGGATAAGTTTTGGGTTCAATATTCTTGGCTACATTATTGTGGAAGAGGTAATATTGTCCTAGTTTGGACAGTGATTAGTGATGAATTGGGTTTAGATGAAATAAATGGCATCCTACTTGGGTGGAAATATGCTAAGAGGTTGTAATTATGTCCTCTCAAAATAACGTTTGTAGGATTAAATGGTTTTGTGTCTATTTATACACTAATCTTTCATGATAGTCTACACAGTCACATTTTGGGAGTATAAAGGGTAAGCTTAATAAAGGTGTTGGGTAAAGTATCTGGAATGAAATTTGGAGATGATTTTATTGACATAATAGATGTTTTTGAACCTATTTATGCCATTAAACAAGGGAAATGGACTTGGTATTTTGAGTTTTCTTATCGATGGGGCCTAATGGGCATGGTCTTGTTGTTAGGACAGTCATTTTTAAAAGTTATCAGTTTTGTGATGATTATGTTGGTGAAAGGGATGTGGGCTAGTTAAATTGATGATTTTTAAATTTTTTTGAGAATACTTCAAGGGATTGTGTGATTTATTCTTAGTTTGATGGTTTTTATTCAAGGTTTTGTGAAGGGCAAAGAGTCCTAATTGAATGGACTTGAAATATTTGATTGACTTTTATTATGTGGAGATTGTGAGAGTGATTTTCTTCCTCTAGAATTGCATCAATATTTCACAAGAATATATAGCTGGTTATCATGCTCATTTCCAACACCTAGAAGATTATTGGATTAATTTTGGAGATGAGAGCATAATAAGAGTAAGAAAATATGAAATATTGTCTCTAAAATATGCCTAGATTTTCAAACTTCATGACATTCTAGACCAATTGGAAGATGATAATGGCCAAGTGTGGAATAAATTCTACAATTAAGAAATGGTATATGCTAAACCCATCATAGACCTAGGTTATGATAATGAATACATGACCTCAATTAATGAGTTTTCCAAACTAGTTTTAGTATATACTCAGCACTAGATTGGTGATTTTTGTAAATCTTTGAGAGAAAGATGAATTGAGCCCACATTTTTAGAGGAAAAAAGAAGAAAAAAAAGAGATGAAACTACATTTGAAAGTTGAGATAATACTAAGAAAAGAAGAAAACTAGTAAGGTGGCTCCTAGTATAAGAATTCAGGAAAGAACCCATGAAATTTCAAAACAAGAAATTTCAATAAAACCATCTGATAAGTAGAAAGATGCAGAAACAAGTAAAGTTAAATCAAAAGAAAGACCCAAAGGTGCATCTTCCTCTACAATGAAACTAAGAACTAAACTGGTTATTGACAAAGAAGAGTAACATAAAATGTTGGCACATAAACTAGGTCTATGTCTCAAAGGGAAACAACACTATTTACTTATGCTCCTTATGTTAACATGGCTAGTATGAAACAAGCAATAGGAGGAACTCTTATGGTTTTACAGGATATTTTTGAAGAATATTAAGATAGAATCAAAGAAAATATGGATAGGTTGGGTGCCATGTGGGAGAAAGTGAAATAAAATAAGTTTAAAGATAAACCTATGGTACATCCAGTGGTAGAAGAAATCTAAGATACAGGGTCCAATCCTATAAATGTTGAAGAAGAAGAGTTTATACAAGGAATGGTTGCCTCAAAAGTGGGAAACCCTAATATCCTTGAGATGGAAACATGGGATACTATAGGGAAAAGCCCTATTGATGAAATAATTATTGAAGATACTTTTTTATTCCCATCCTTCACTTGGGAATGTTCCAAATGTTAATGAATAGTCCCAAGTCTTTGAAGAACCAAAGAAAGGAGATGTTGAAGATGAAACTAAAATTGAGAAGGAAGAAGCTACACAGTTTTCAAGTGATGGAATTGAAAATGAGGAAATTCTTTATGTAGCAGAGAATATAGAAAGTAATGTCTAGAGAGATGATGTTGAACATATGGATAAATAGGAAAATGTAAGTCTTCAAACAGAGGAGATAGTGCCAAACCCTAGTAATCCTGAATCTATGCTAGAAATTACTAAAGAAATTCCCATTTCAAAAGATGTGATAGATAAAAGAGAAATTCTTGAATCAAGTGGAAACTAGGAACAAAGAAATGTTACAGAGGTAGAGCAAGGTGATGATGTACCTGATTATTTGATCAGGGAGTTTGCTTCTCCAATGGAAGTAGAACTATTACCTCTTAATCTTAACAATTTTATATAGGAAGTAGATACTCCTAAACCTAGGTGTAGAAAAAAATAAAAACATGTCATGCAGAGAAATGCAGATGGTGATAGAACCATCCATATAGCTACTCCAATAGTTGATAAAGATAGACATGAAATAACACATAAGGAGTATAAGATAATGAGTATTAATCTTCAACACTCATCTTGGAGGCAAGAGTTAGAAGAAATAAAAGTGAATTTAGATGCTACTATTGCTAGAGTGTAGAAATATAAACAAAAGAAAAGAGAATTGAAAGAATGGATTGCTACCTTGGATAATTTTATAAAGTCACTAACTTTATCTGGATAAGCACAAGCTAAATTTCCCCAACATCCAATATTGATGTCACAAGAACATGTGGATACAATTGTAGCAGTTCACCACAAAATGAATATATTTGAAGAATGGATTGAGTACTAGGTAAAGAAAGGGGAATAATTAATTACAAATGTGATAGGGAAGCATAAGGAAGCATACCACCAGTCAGAGAAATCTAAAATATTTGAAAGTGAATGCAGATTTCACCAAGAGCAAGTTATTGAAGAAAGGTGAAATATGGAAATTCTCATGCAAGTAGATATCCAAGAATTGATATAGGGAAATGTAATCTTAGAACAAGAGCTTCCATTGTCATAAAAATGGAAGAAATAATTGAAATGGGAAGGTGACATGTTAATGCAATGCATTGAACGATTTGAAAAAGTTACCATGGAATGTAGAAAATTGATTAATGAAGATCGAGAGTTTATTGAAATGCTAGCACATCAAGGTTGTGATTCCTAGACATTTGGACATGAGGGTAAAGAAGCTAAATCATTCAAGGAATGGATTGAGAGAATAAATAAAGATCCTATTCAATTATTAATGCAGGAGGTCATTGATGAAATTATACACTGTAGGAACACTATAGCTCAAGAATATACTAGGCTCGAACTCACATGGAGGGTAGTACAAGGGATTTTGAAAGAACATATGCATCAAGTGTTGAATTCTTTCAAAAGGTACTATTGGTGTTTTTCTAGTGCACCTAAGGAATCTCTAAAGAATACCCAACTCCTATACTTAAGACCATTAAAATGAATAGCCAACTGACAAGATTCACTCAAAAAATGAAATCTTCTACACTTTAAGCTTTGTGGGACCTAGGAGGGTATTCCTACTATGTTCCTTTTGTTTCATACATTGTACAACACATTAATTCATAGATCAATTCCTATGAGGAGAAAATATACATGAATTACTAAAATATTTTCTTATCTTTGAGCAAACTATGATCGACTCACTAGGAATCAAAGGCTATTTCAATATATTTCACACACATGCCTCATGATTAATTAATTTCAAAATGAATTTGTGTTTTGATTTCAAATTGGTGAATAGATAGAAAATTAACCTGATTATGATGTAAATATTTAACAAATAGACCAATGTCTTTCCAAATTGTGCATCAGAGTCACATACATAACAAACAATAATACATAAATGATTTAATTTTGATAATAATGGAAAACTCTCACAATGCATTGCATCATGGAGCTCACAGTTCCTAAGACATGACTGCTTACCAGATCCTTTGTAAATTATTGCAAATTTATGACTCTATTTAAGCATTTTAATTGACCCCTTGAATCAAAGCAAAAACAAAGACACACATTCAAACAAATATTTGAAGAATAAATATATCCTTGATATTTCATTCAATACTTGCAATTAACTTCAAAAGGATAGTACATGCATTAGAATTATAGATGTTTCAATATCATTCATTACTATAAAACCATTTAAGATTACTACATGCATTCCATCAGAGCCAAAAAAAGTTATCTTCTCTATTCATTAATTCCTTTCTATATTCTATTATCTACCTAGATATACACCCAACTCAAAACTTAAGACCGGAATTGATCCCTTGCAAATGAGCCATGAATTCCTTTTATAGCACATGGAGATAACAAGATTCTAGCTCGAAATGAAATTACAACTCAGGTACATCATTTCAAAATTCACCATAGTAAAATCTTCAATCATTTTTCAAAAAGGGGAGGAAAAATGTGTAACCATCAAAATGTGCTAATACCACCAAAAGTAGCCTTTAAGTATCAACATAACACATCAAAACACATATGTGGTTAGTACAATCATCATAAAAACTAACTTTAATTGCCCATGTTCAACATAAGACTTACTAACGCCAAAAAATGAGAACTCACATGTAATTTCATCTTCATGACAAAATTCCACAACCCTAAAAGCAATCTTATTACACAAAACCAACACTAGAGCCACAATACACACACCCACTTCATGTTCTTGATACTAGAGGAGGAGAAACCACAACTCCTTTATTCTTATCCTTGCCAACTATTGAGTACTCATGTCCACTTAGAGCCTTCACAACAATGGGAAGAATTGTGAGCAC
This sequence comes from Sequoia sempervirens, assembly GCA_007258455.2. NCBI lineage: Eukaryota > Viridiplantae > Streptophyta > Pinopsida > Cupressales > Cupressaceae > Sequoia > Sequoia sempervirens. Next base: position 176,544,253 of record VDFB02256132.1, on the reverse strand, counting down.
CTCTTCCCCTGATGGAGCCAGTTGGTTCAAAATTGTGAGATATTGCTGATATCCTGAATCCATTTTGGTCTCACTATTAGATGAGCTATCAGAGATATAAATGGGAGAGTTTTGTCTTCCATATGAACCTCGACCATACCAAATTTTCCTTTGAATTCTACTTGAAGTCCAAACAACTTCTTTTCCTTTTTCTTTATTCACCTCTAAACTCATAGTTGGTTATGTGCAAGATCATGATGAGCCAAAAAGTGGCAATATGATGGGTATGTGTGGGGTATGTGGCTAACAACTTTTTTTTACCCAAAATTGATGAAATGAAAAGGTTTTTAAAAGGATATTATGAGCTTTCCAAGGATATAAATTATGCTTTACTTTGAATTTAATAAATAATTATTATTTACTTTTTCTATTTGAATTACAACTAAAGTCTTGATTGATAGGATGATTGAAAAACATCTATACCTTTAAACGGTATCACATTTTTTGAATTTGAAACATGTGTCATATTCTATGCTTTGCATACTATAGGATTAAAAAAATAAAATTCATGAAGTTTTGACCAAGTTAAGGTGGTCACATATACGAGGTTTTAGATTTTTTTTAAGTTGTAATAAAAAGTTCATAATTAGTTATTTCCTTGGAAAAATATTGAAAAAAAAATTGCATCACATTGGGACATGAGTCCTCTACTTATATCTAAAATATTATAAAAAAATATTATCATTTTATTGTGGTTAGGGTGGTCAAATAGACACTTACTTATTTTTTCCCTAAAATTTAAGTACTACTACATTGAAATTTCAAATTTTCACCAAATAGATTTTTCTTTTTAAATAAACCTAGTAGTTTAAAACTACATTCAATTTTCTATAGATTATATTCTTACATATTTTGAAATAATATAGATAATTTATTCAATTTTTACGTCAAGTTTCCTAACACGATTTTTTTTTTTTGTCACTTAAGGGCATGTTTTTTCCATGATGATCCTACACGTACCTAGCTTGGACCTTCAATTGGTGATTATTCCTGGTAAGAACAAGTATAAACTCCTCACTATGAGCATCCTTGTGAGTGCCATGTGTGTGCTCTGAGTCTTCACTGCAAGACTTCTACAAATTTAGTCAAGGGGACCTCCATACCAAAATGAATGGAGCACTAGACTTACTCATCCTACAACTTGAAGAACCTACACTTATAACCTCAGCTCCCTGTACAAACTCAAAAGACTCGATGGCTGATTGTGATGGAAAAAATAACAACTCTCAACTTGTATATATTGAACAATGTGATAATAATAATCATCAATCTCAATGAAAACATATGCGCAAACTGGCCATAATTCATTGTCATCCACATTATCACTGTTTAATTCCCAAATGCATGGAAATATTCATTTCATGGTTCATGATTCCCATCAATTAAGTATCCACACGTATGGAGATCAATTTGATCACCTTGCATAGAGCCTACCATTAATGCTCCCTAGTTGCAAAACTAAACAACTACCATGTGCTTGTTTGTTGAGTTTGAATGTTAGTCATTGATCCCTTGATGAGGTGGTGGATCAAACAACTTATGTTGAGTTGATTGCCTTTGAATTTCAATAGTTCATTGCTCAATCATCTCCAGCCAATAGTATTTGTCCCAATTAGCAAATATGTCAATGTTGGTGGATCTTTCCCATTTCATAAACTAGTTCGAATCAATCCACATGTCATGAACTCATAGCCCTAACAGTCTTTAATGAGTATTCACCTTTTCTTTGTGAGCCCATGTGGAACAATGAAGATTGATTCCCATGCTTGATCTTCACTATAAATTTGGTAACATGGAAGGTAGGAATGATAGTGGAGAATGGGCCCCATAATCCTCTAATGACACGTGTCCTTATCTCACTATCCTCCCACTACATGATTGGCTGGCACTTAATATCTGCAAGTTAGCGGAGTATGGCTAGGATCATTTCCCACAATCATGAATCTCCAAACCTATCGATACAGTAAGGTTAACATTAAAGAAAGGGCCATTGTTAGGTCAATGATGATTTAACCCTCACAGATGAATGACTTAAGCCTAAGTCATTTAAGGGAAAAATATTAAAGCCCAACTTTAGGAAAATATTAAGTTTGGTGACAAGCTAGATTACCAATGCTCTAAGATGAAGGGGCTAGTAGCTAAATGAATATGATGGCTCAAGTGACAACCTAGAAAATGAGAAAGTGGCAAGGCAGGTCAACATGGAATTAAAATAACAAAGGGTTTTCAAAGCCAAAACCCTATCCAAGCCATGGGGCCAAGGGTTTTATGTGTTGATTATGTGCATGGGCTACTTAGAAATTGCAAATTTTTGGGGAGCTCCATTAGTGGATCATGCTCAAGGATGTATACCTGCAATGAGTATAGTGAGAATCTAGATCTCAGGTTGAAGTAGACCAGGGTAGAAAACCAGAACCAAGGAGCTTTCCCAAACAAGGCAAGTAGACACAATAGAAAGAAAACACACCAAACCATATGTACAACATTTACAGGATTATATAATGCAATTTGTTACCCAAAAGCCACTTTTTAAATACTTGTCTTTGATCTATAAACTGGAGGCCCCTAGCCCCTAAAATTTAGGGACAATTCTTTCCTTTTTCGAATACTTTTTCCTACTCTACTGGCAATGGATTAACATGAACATTGTACCATTCTAGGCCATTGGCACCACCATAATTGATATTAGCCATTTCATTTGATGTGATACTGCCCCACTCATCAACCTTCTCCTCCATAGGCTCATCAATTTGAATCGAGAAAATAAAACCTTCATACTCCACATGGTCATGAATTGTAGGATCACATTCCATTTTTTCATCAAATTTGGAAACCTCATAGGCCCTCTCGGTCATACTTGGTTGATCCTTTACAAGATCAAGGAAGAAAAACATAGAATCATGCATACCTTTAGTCTTCTTGTCACAAGTGTTGCCCTCATGGGATGAAAGAAGTTCCATAATCATATCCAGAAGAAAAGGAACATCTACAAAGAACTCAAGTGCAACTTCATATTGATTGACATCATACTTCTGGTTGTCAACATCTTTGAATTTCCCTTCACATGGAGAAAAAAATCTTGCAATGCTAACATTCTCTACAACTTCACCAAATGGCTCCTTCTTTTCAATACACAATGATGTTGCCTTAGTAGCAATGCACTCATACCAATGTACCATCTAGCCACCCAAGGATAGGCTTCCTTCTCTATTAGTGTGAATTTCATCATGTGGAACATGGGTGGTTGACAGTGCAACCGCCTTTTTAAGAACATAACTACATACCATAGGAAAATTAGCATAATCATCTACATCTCCTTGAATAGAAATACTATAGTCAAGGCTGCCATCATGGTCTTCATCTTCTTCATCATGTGAGTTGTTATCACATTTCAATATAAAAAAATCTAAATAACACTCTCAGTGTCTTCCAGGTGCAATTTTCTCATCCACATGTTGGCTCATCAAATTATCAATGTGTGTGCTACCACATTCAAAGGTAGAGCCATAAACCTCCATATCAAATTGGTTCTTCTTTGTACCTTTTTCAAGATATTCACCAATAGTGTTTGCAACAAATTTATGAGAATTTTCTTCAAAAAGTAGATTGCTCCTACTCTAGTAGGAATCATCATTTATGACCTCATCTTCTAGTGAAGATTCATAAAATAAGGGATTTTTCCACACCTTCATGATTGTCACATGTACCCCTTTCTCCTCAATGTCAAGATCTAAATATCTTTGATCATCAGTGCATTCAAAATTAGTGTAATCACCTGAAGAGTAGAGAGAAAATCTTTCAATATCCTCTTCATCATTTGTTTTCATAAAAATTGATGAACATTTAGAAAATTATTCACATGAAGAGAATTGCTCACTGCCTAGGAAACACACTCCTTCAAGGCTATTAACATACCCTTTACTTGAAGAAAAATACTCCATCTCCATTTCATAAGAAGAATCATATTCAATAGAAGATTGACCAAGCTCGATCTCATCCCTTTGATTCCTCATTTGTGCCATATAACTAAGATCGGGTGCATCTCCATCACTTATTTGTGCATCATTATTCCTGATTGGATCAACATGTGAGGTTTTACCTTGTACCTCTTGTGTTTTCTCACAAACTATGACATCCCAAGGAAGAAAATTAGGTATTATTTTCTTATCCTCGTACTTTGTCTCTTTATCTTCATCACTACTTTTTGAGCCTACATCTAGAGTACTTGTGAAATAACAAAAATCATCAACTAACTATCCTCCTTTTGATGAAATTTATTGATCTATTAACCTTAGCCTTTGATTCTCCTCACTATGTAAATCATTACTCACATTCTTGGAAACAACAAGTGGCATATAAATATGCTCAATGTCTTCTACAGTGCTTATCCAATCCACTACCTAATCAAGACTATGAGGCTTCAAATTCTTAGGCAATTTTCTTAATCCTAATTTGTAGGCTTCACCAAAAAAAACAATGTATATTAAGTCATTAGTGATTCATTAGAACATCTAGGAGTCTTGAAAAGAAGTCATATGGTGATTCATTTGCATGTTTTTTCATTTCATAAAACTCTTTGATAAAGAACACTAAGTCATCCCTTCCCAATCCTTGTTGATATGAGGTTGATGCTTGCTCATGTTCTGCATCTCATGAAAGTAATTAGTAGATATAACATCTAAGGAATCCTTTTCCTAACACACTTTTATATCCTAATATGTTTTTCTCACTATTTTGAATTTTGTTAGACCCATTCATACTAGAAATAACATGTGCCCTTATGATTAAGTACTTTAAATTATTCTCAATATTCATAGCTTCTTGGTAGGCTTGTTGTAAGGTAGTAGGCTCTTTATCTCTCAACAAGAAACCCATATTACTATCAAATGCTCCCAAATATACAACCAAATATTCTACATAATTTAGCCTCATGTGTTCAAGGATTTCTCTTATGACCTTTTCAAATATAAGGTTGAAAGTAGGGATCAACTCTTCCTTATACTTGGAGATCTCCATAAAATTCTTCCTTGCAACACTTGGATTTATCCTTTCACCAAAATGTTCCATGAATACTTCCTTGAGTTCACTCCAACAATGTACAGAAGACACCAGAAAGAAAGAGAACCAGTCTCTTGCGTCTCCTTTCTAGGATTGAATAAAGAGTTTCATTACCACATCTTCAAAATCTATCACATAATCTCCCATCACATCAAAAAATTCTTGCACATGCTTACTTGTTGATTCTGACTTCTCACCACTAAACTTTGGTATTTTTTTCCTAATCTTGGGTGGTGGAATACTTGGGTAACCACAAATATTTTCAAAGTTGAGGGCCCTATACCTATCGGTACTAAAATTGTCTTGGTGGGACAAGGATTGTTCACCTTGGGAAAATTAATTTAAGATCTACTATGAATTTGTACAATATTACATCAATTCCTTTTGTAATTATGATCCTAAACCTCTAGCACGTGCATTCCCTATAAATGTTTCCTAATATATTAACAATATAACATGCTCCTTTCATCATAATGCAAAAAATTCAGTGTATATGCAAAGACATGCTAAATTATCACTAAAATTCCCTCATCTAGTGCTAATTCACCTAATAGGGGATCCCTTACATCTCAAGCATGGTAAATTTATCCTAAATTTCCCATAGTATGCTCTAATTTCTTCAAATTGTATGAGAGTATCTGGTATCTTGTAGTGGTTGACTATCCTTCATCTTTAAAATTGCATATCTGACCAATTTATTTATGCTTTATCAGGTTCTTTGAATCAAAGTTGCCACCTCCTTTAAGAGGACTGGACTTCTAATGAGATGAAGTTTTGTCACAAATGGATTACATTCTAGGCTATCTTCCACAATAGATCCATGTTTAGATCCCTCAATCTTTGTTGCACTCAAATTGTCTACCAGGTTCAAGAATTTTTCAATATCTGAACAAGACGTTTAGATTCACATCAATATTTGACTCTACATTTTGTATTTGCATTTGAAGAATAAGGGTTTCCCTAGCAGAGTCACCATTTTGTTGGTGTTTTCTAGTGAACCTAAGGAGTCTCTAAAGAGTAGCCAACTCCTATACTCAAGACCCTTAAAATGAATGGCCAACTGATAAGATTCACTCGAAGACTGTAATATTCTACACTTTAGGCACTGTGGGACCTAAGAGGGTGTTCCTACTATGTTCATTTTGGTTCATACCTTGTAGAACATGTTAATTCATAGATCAATTCCTATGAGGAGAAAATATACATGAATTACTGAAAGATTGTCTTATCTTTGAGCAAACTACGACCCACTCAATAGGAATCAAATGCTATTTCAAGATATTTTACATACATGCCTTGTGATTAATGAATTTTAAAATGCATTTGCATTCTAATTTCAAATCAGTGACTAGATAGACAATTAACATGCTTCTAATGTAAATATTTAACAAATGGACCAGTTTCTTGCCAAATTGGGCATCAAAGTCACATACATAACAACCAGTAATATATAAATGATTTAATTCTGATAATAGTGGACAACTCACATAATACATTGCATCATGGAGCTCATAGTTCCTAAGACATGACTGCTTACTAGATCCTTTGTAAACTTTTGCAAATTTATGAATCTATTTAAGCATTTTAATTGACTCCTTGAATCAAACTAGAAACACAGACATACATTCAAACAAATATTTGAAGAAGAACAAATATATCCTTGATATTTTATTCAAAACTTATAATAACCTTCAAAAGGAGAGTACATGCATTATAATTATATATCTTTTTTCAATATTAGTCATTACTATAAAACCATTTAAGATTACTACATACATGCCATCAAATCCAAAATAAGTTATCTTCTCTATTCATTAATTCCTTTCTATATTATGTTATCTACCTAGATATACACTCAACTCAAAACTTAAGACTAGAACCAACCCCTTCCAAATGAGCCATGAATTCATTTTATAGAACAAGGAGCCAACAATATTTTGGCTCAAAATGCAATTAAAACTTAGGTACATCATTTAAATATAATATTCGTTTCATTTCAAAATTCCCCACAACAAAATCTACAATCATTTGTCGAAAAGGGGAGGAAAAATGTGTAACCATCAAAATGTGCTAATACCGCCAAAAGTAGGATTTAAGTATCAACATAACTAATCAACACACATTTGTGGTTAGCACAGTCATCATAAAAACTAGCTTCAATTGTCCACATTTAGCATAAGACTTACCAAGGCCAAAAAATGAGAACAACCCACATGTAATTTCATCTTCATGAAAAAATTCCACATCCCTGAAAGTAATCCCATTACACAGAACTAGCACTAGAGCCATGGTACACACGCTTGTTCTATGTTCATGCAACTAGAGGAGGAGAAACCATAGCTCCTTCTTCATTCTTATCCTTGCCAGCCATTGAGTACTTATGTCCACTTGGAGTCTTCATAGAAATGGGAGGAACTATGAGCACCTCTTCCCCCGATGGATCCAGTTGGTTCAGAATTGCAAGATATTGTTGATATCCTAAATCCATTTTGGTCTCACTATAGAATGATCTATCGGAGATAGCAATGGGAGAGTTATGTCTTCCTTAGGAACCTCGACCATATCAAATTTTTCTTTGAATTCTACTTGAAGGCCCAACAACTTCTTTTCCTTTTGCTCAAATCACCTCTAAAATCGTAGCTTGGCCCTTTAACTGGTGACTACTCCTAGTAACAATAGGTATAGACTCCTCACCATGAGAATCCTTGTTTGTGCCATGTGTGTTCTTTGAGTCTTCACCGCAAGAATTCTACAAATTGAGTAAAGGGGACCTCTACACTAGAATGAATAGAGTGATAGACTTACTCATCCTACAACTTGAAGAACCTAGACTTATAACCTCAACTCCCCGCAAAAACTCAAAAGACTCGATGACTAATTATGATGGAAAAAATAACAAATCTTAACTTGTATTTGTTAAACAATGTGACGATAACAATCATCAATACTTAATGAAAACACACATGCAAACTGGGAATACTTTGTTGCCATCCACATTATCACCATTTAATTCCCAAATGCATTGAAATCTACATATCATGCTTCATGATTACCAACAATTAAGTCTCCACAAGCACAAAGATCAATTTGATTGCTCTTGTAGAGAGCCTACCATTAATGTTCATTGGTTACAAAACTAAATGGCTACCACATGCTTGTTTGTTGATTTTGAATGTCAAATGTCACTCCCTTGATGAGGTGATGGATTAGATAGCTCACATTGAGTTGAATGCCTTTGAATTTCAAGAGTTTATTGCTCAATAATCTCTAACCAATAGCATTTGTCCCAATCAACAAATATGTCACCCATCACTAGATCTTTCCCACTTCATAAACTAGTGAATCAATCCATGTTTCATGAACTCGCAACCCTCGTAGTCTTTAATGAGCATTCACCATTTCTTTGTGAGCCCGCAAGGAATGGCGGAGATTGATTCCCACGCATGAACTTCACCATCAATTTGGTAACATGGGTGGTAGGAATGATAGTGGATATCGGGCCCCATTATCATACAAGGATACACATCCTTATCTTGCTATCCTTGCACTGCATAACTGGCTGACACTTAACATTTTGAGCTAGCAGGCTATGGCCATGATCATTTCCCATTGTCATGAATCTCCAAACCTACACATATGACAAGGTTAGCATTAAAGAAGGGACCAATGTTAGGCCAACGATGTTTTAACCCTCACAGATGAATGACTTAAGCCTGTGTCATTTAGGGGTGAAATATTAAAGTCCAACTTTAGGAAAATATTAAGTTCGATGACAAACTACATGACTGACACTCTAATCTGAAGGGGTCAGTAGCTGAACGAATGTGATTGCTCAAGTGACTACTTTGAAACTAGGAAATTGGCAAGGAAAGTCAACTTGGAATTAAAATAAAAAAGGGTTTTCAAAGAAAAAACCGTATCCAAACCATGGGGCCAAGGGTTTTATGTGTTGATTATGTCCATGGGCTACTTATAAATTGCAAATTTTTGGGGAGCTCCATCAGGTACCATTTGAAGAAATGTGAATAAAAGATCCTGAAGCCCGAGTCTTGAGTGAGGAGATGAAGAATTGGATATCAGACACTGGAGGTGGGATGAAGGTTTTGTTTTTTTGTAATTTTGAATTTGCAGGTCGATCCTAGTCCTAGTCAAAATTATCTATTGTGGTATTTTGAAGAAGTTGATAGCCTCAATGTATGTGAAGTGTTTCATGCTCAAGTATGAAGTGAAAAGTGTTGTTAATGAATTCAAAGCTTTGACTTGATCTAGAATATTCTGATAGACTTTAAGTTGAACTCTTGGGGCCTTGCTCATATACAAGGTTGTTTCTTGCTTTATTTTTATTTTAAGTTCATAATTTGTGGATGTTAGAGGAGCATAAATTTTTTCAAGTTTTGTTCTTTTTTCCTATTCTCTTAATTATTTCAATTGAAAACTTTGTATGCACATAGACATTCATTAATATAAGAGCCAATTAGATAGCTACCTATCTCATGAATCTTTTGTAGTCAGTTTCATTAGTTCATCCATACAAGACTGTATGTTGTGATGTTGAATGGTGCATATAGATCCTACTCAGTGTCCAAAAATGAAATGATTTCCTTAAAAGCTTGCACCTTTTTATATGTAGCTATGAAGTAATCTATTGAAGTATAAAGCGGTTTGCTATGTTTTAGTTGATTCTTTGGGGCATGCATGGAGAATAATAACGATAAAATTTTAATTTTCAGTATTTTTTATGCTTTATTTTAGAGTAGATTTTTAAATTATTGAAAATGTTCCAAAATTAAATGAATGGATGGAATTTTATTGAAAATATTTCATTTTCTATGAAATTGTTGAATGCTAAATGCTAAATCTACTTAGTGTAGCAAATAATTTGTGATGTTCATGAAATATTATTGCAAATCTTTCAATTTCATGATGTTATTTTATGAATGAAGTGGAAATTTTGTGTGAAATGATTATTATTCTTGTAAAAACTAGAAATAATAGTAGTCCCTTTGAGATTAACAACAATATCACATTAAAACTGAGAGTGAACTTAGTGCAATCATGACTTGATTATTAGAGACTTGGGATTGAAATGAAGCCAATCTTTTCCTATTAAAGAATAATTCCACTTTAGGTTGTTTTCATTCCATATCTTTCAAGAAGGATAGGTTCTTTGTGATCTTGTCTGTGAAGAATTTATTTGCCATGTTTTCTACGAGTAAAATCATTGTCACCAAGAACTAGCACTAGAAGGAGGGACTATTATTGTTAGTTTTGGCTTTGTTAAGTGTGTTTCCTTGAGTTTTACCTATTCTAATGATGCAAAACAACTAAATTGCAATGTAAAAAAATAAAGAACAACTCAAAGATCAGCCTAAGGAATTGTTAACACAAAGAGATAAAATGAAAGAAGATTCTAAATGATTATACCTTCTCTTTGTAGCTAAAATTCCGTGGTTGGCCCTTTATTTTGAGTACTTGTGTGCTCCTTGGACGACTATTGATATGACTAAATGCAAAGTTGACTATATGATAAGATGCAAATATAAATGGCTAAAATGGCTTGGCTAAGTAAGAGGAAATGCTTGTGAGTTGAGTGTTCAAAATGATGGCATGTAAGTGCAAAATGACTAAGTGTTGAAAATTCCTTAGAAGAGGGGGTATTTATAGATAAATTTGAATTCTCTACATAATTCAATGGTTGAGATTAAGTCACCAAGGTCAAGATGTAGGGCTATGGTGAGTTGAGGACTCACAAGCCCTCACATCTTGACATGTGGAATGTGAGATGGCCTAGGATGAGATGATGTGGAAGTGAGGTGGAAGGAAGGTACATGATGTGGAGGAAGGGAAAGTACCTTGGGGAGTGAGAAGATTTCCTCAAAAAGGAACTTCTTGTCCCCAAGTGAGAATGAGAGTGACATTTGAGGAATTTTGGAATTCCTAAAAAATCTCCATGGGAAATGAGAAAGTGGTTGGAGAAATAAATGTGAATTAAAAATTCACATACTTGGGGGAATCTAATGGATAAGAGAGGGTCTCCAAAAATATGGGAGTTGGTCACATGTGGATGAGGTGACAAGTCCCACATTCTAGAAGTCTTGGAAAGATAAAATGTGAAATAAAAATTTAGATGGGGAGGAGAGAGACCTAGGATGAATAAATGTGAATTAAAAATTCACATGGGAAAGAGGGTCAATGCCAAGAAAGGAAAATGGAAAGGTTGACTAAAAAGGGATGCTAAATGTGGCTAATGACCTTGATTAAGGTTGTGCAAACACATAATTAGGATAATTAATAGAAGATTAGAAGCAAGTTGAAAATGTAGGAGGATGTGATATTAATCCTTAGTTAAGAGGATGCACATACTAATCATTAATTAATTAAATTAATCTATATTAGAGAGGGATTATGGAGGATGTGACAAGGAGAGAGAAAAAGAAGAATTTTAAATTGATTTTAATTCAAAAAGGTTAAAATGACTAAATTAAATAAATTGATGTATTTATTTAATTTCTAGAGGAAAAAGGGGTAAGGAAAGACATTTAATTGTTGAATTAAATACTTTAAGGACTTTGGAAAAAAAGTGCAATATTAATTAAATAAATTAATATTGACAGAATGGACGAATAAAGAGATGAATTTGATTGTATGGGAGTGATCAAATTTATTTGTCTACATTTTTCCCCTCTTCAAAATATTGTTAGAATAATAGTATTTCAAAGAAAAATAAAATGTAGATGAGGAAGGAAGTGATAGGACTTGATGCCCCAACATGGAAGAAGTTGAAGATGCCCCAATGACTTTGTTGAAGGAAGGGAGGAATGATAGTAGCCTATGCCCCCTCAAGAGGGTAATTGGGGAAGAAAAGGGGGCCCCAAGTAAATTCTTGATAGAAAGAAATAGAAAGGACCATTGGATAGAGCTCAAAAAATTGAGCAACTTTGGTTTTTGAATGGAGTCGATCGGACACACGGTTTGCAAATGGTGGCCATAGGAAGTTAGGGAATTAGCTAGAGGAAAACAAAGGTGAAATAAAAGGTAAAAAATACACTTTGTTTTAAAAGGATAAAAGAATGGATAAAGGGTAAGTTTAAAAATTACTTTAGCTCATTTTTACTATAACAATTGAGAGAAGATGAGAGGAAGAAATCGAAGAGTGACGATACCGATAGATAATGAGATAGAGATTATCCACCAGTGGACGAGGTGCAGAGATTCTACAATGAGTACGTAGTGCCTCGTTAGGTTAGTAATGAAAACCCTCTATGTGTGTTTTAAGCATTTTTAATACATTTTTTAATATATTTTCAAAATTTAAGCACATGGGTTTTGTTCATGGGGTGGAAGGGAAAAATGGGTATGAGTTAGGTTTTTGAAAAAACACAAAATTAGTTAGTTTTTTAGGGGGGTAATAGGAGGGAGGTAGGGGTGTGGCCACCCCACTCTAGGGTTCAGTAGCCCCACATTAGGGTAGTTTTTCCTTGGGCCAGGGTGAAGTCACCCCGTACTAGGGCATGGCCACCTTGGGCAAGGGCAGGGTTGCCCCACCCTGTAGGGGCAACCGCCTCGCCCTGTGGGGTGAAGCTACCCTAGGCTGGGGCAGGTCTGCCCTGACCAAGGGTGGGGCAACCCAACCTTGTAGGGCACATTCACCCTAGCCCAGGGCATGGCTAACCTAGGTGAGGGTAGGTTCACCCTACCCTGCGGGGCAAAGTTGCCCTGGGAGGGGGCAGGTTCACCCAGGCCAAGAGCGACGTCACCCCGAGTGGGGGTAGGTTAACCCCGACCAAGGGTAGGGTTGCATCGCCCTATGGGGTGTATCCATCCTAGGCTGGGATGGGTCTACCCTAGCCTACAGGGCATGGCCATCCTAGGCTAGGACGGGTTCACCTTAGGTCGAAGCGGGTTTTCCCGACTATGGGGGGAAGCCATCCTAATAAGGAAGGGACAAAAGAGGAAAAACAATGGAAAGGAAAAGAAGAAAAAAGGGTTAGCCTGAGGCTAGGAAGAAAATGAGCTAACAAGAGAATGAATTCGTGTGCAGAGTTTTGATCGAGTACGGACTGATGAGCGTCATTCGGATGTATTAGTGGTGACAACTACAATGATGACCATTTTGGATCATGCAACATTAGAGCATGCAGTGTTATTGCATTTTATTTAGTTTCTAACAATGAGAGCTCATCAAGTGATGTTGACGGTATTGATAGAGAGATGGAGTTCAGTGACATCAACCTTTCATCTCCCTACAGGGGAGATGATAGTGACCCTGGAGGATGTATGTCGCATCTTGAGGTTGTCTATAGCAGGGCAATTAGTGAGTGAGGTGGAGTGGACGGGGGAAAAGCTAGATGAGACCATCTTGATGTTGTTTGGACATGAGGATCTACCCATTTAGAATGGGTAGTTGGATTTAGATAGATGTTTGTCATTAAGGATGCTAGCTCTACCATTTTACCTATGTAGGTTGATTAGTGAGATACTATTTCTAGACTGGGGCAGGTGCTCTTGTAATTTATGGTTCATGGAGGTGATTTGACATATTGTCGAGTGGAAAGAGGGATAGTTTTCATGGGGATCATGCATATTAGCTCATTTTATACAAGGATATGCATGGGATCTGCTAACAAAGGTCTGTGAGTTTGACACACATGACTTTATTACAGATTTGGTCATGGGAGCACATTATGGTGATGAGGTCAGTAGTGGTGAGGAGAGGGATAGTGGATGAGAGGGAGCCAATTGCTTTGAAGTACGAGAGGCTAGAGGTTGGGTATTGTGATATGAGATGCAGAGGGATATGGATGGGTGGAGGAGAGTGTTATAGGTGGTAGATGTAGAGTGGCGGTAATATGTGTATCAATGGTTTAGAGGATGGGATGATGAGGAGAGACAATAGGGCTACTTTATGAGTAGATGTTTCTTGATTGGGATTCTACCATGCACAGTAGAGGTGCATCAACAAGAAAAAGTGGTGATCTAGTTTGGGATGAGATAGGATATTTCAATAGTGCCTATCACATTTCGTCAGTATAGTAGAGAGCTACCATGGGGAGGCATCCTTTCAGCAAGAGTGGCCAAGGAGGTGTGGATGACAGTAGGGCGAGAGCCCTACCCAAGGAGGGTTGGAGGAGATTGGTAGCTAGGGTGATAGGTCAATATCTGGGGTGGTTCTGGAATAGGCGATGGGAGAGGATTACTCCTACAAAGCCCATTATTAGAGCATTGGGCTTTAGGTCATATGATGAGCAAAGACTATAGATAGAGATGAGGGGGAGAGTTCAATGGATGAGGGGAGTTGCGAGAGAGGTAAGTCATGGAGGACAAGAGGAGGTGGACCAAGAGGTTGTAGGTCAGCTATTTAGGGTAGCGAGGAGGAGGAGATACTAGGGGGAGAGGGATGATTGGTAGCCTAGGGAGGACGAAATGGAGGAAAGGGAGGAGGAGAGAGTTGAGCCAGAGAGGGATGTGACAACAAGACAATGGAGGAGCTAGCCACGGAGATCCCAGGGGGAGAGTAGGGTTGAGGAGGTGGTGGATGTGGAGGTTTCGGGAGTGAGAGAGGCACCAGAGGAGGAGAGGAGACCCTTAGGATGACAATTCATGGTGGGGAGGCATGGTCAGCCGCAGAGAGTTTGGGTCTGCCCCACTGTGGAGGACCATGAGACTTGACAGGAGCAAGAGTGCAAGGGGGGTGATGATGCTATGGAGATAGATGGAGATGTTCCAGATATGGATATTTTGGATGCAAATCCATTGGTGGTGGTTCCTTATGTGGCCCCAAAGGATCCCATTGTACAGCTAAGAGGTACCAAGATGAGGCTTCAAATTATGAAGTAGAGAGTGAGAGAACTCAGGGCTGAGCTAGTGAGAGTATAGGAAAAGAGTTAGAGGGATTATGATGCCATTGTTCTCTGCCTATATTCAAAGATAGGGATAGTGGAGAGGGAGAGGGACAACTTGCAGGAAGACTTACATGGAGTGTGGGATGAGTTGGCTAGTGTGAGATGGGACCATGATAGGCTATAGGTAGAGTTCATTGTATTATATGCTAGGGGGGAGCTAGAGGGGATGGCAGACCAGGGGTCAGCAGGTATTGGGCAATAGATAGATGATCTTCAGTGGGAGCAAGATGAGCTATGTGATAGAGTGCATTGTTTAGAGTAGACAATCAGAGATATGGGGTTGATGTAGGAGAGGGAGGGAAATGCAAGGGAGTAGGCACATATTATGTAGGAAGAGAGAGATGTAGCACAGTCGTAGGTGCAAGCTATGGAGGCAGAGAGGGATGTGGTACAAGAGAGATTTCAAATTTTGCAGAGTGGGAGAGAGATGATATAAGCATAGGTATAGTCTCTATAGAGGAGGAGAGAGGAGGTAGTGTTAGAGGTATTGGCTCTCCAAAGAGAGCAAGATTTAGTAGAGTTGAGATTGCAAGCCCTATAGTGAGACATGGATGCATTAGTGGCTCAGGCATAGGCTACCCAGAGGGAGAGGGATGCGGACAAGGTACAGATGAAAATACTACATGTAGAGAGGGATGCCATAGTGGCTCAAGCATAGGTAGTATAGAGTGAGGGTGGTATGACAAGAGAAGATATATAGGTATTGTAGAGGGAAAGGGATGTAGTAGTGGCACGAGTGGTGGCTATGGAGGAGATGAGGGGTTTGAGTATAGGTAGAGCTAGCACAACAATGATTATCTCAAGAGGCATGGGAGTAGGAGAGGAGAGCCATTAATAGGGACCAAGATAGGTATCATCAAGAGCAGAATTCCACTCGGGTATAGGTTGTTAGGTGAGAGGATAATATGAGAGGCAGGATTTTGGATGGCTGCATATCATCATGCGGTTCCCGGTCTAGCACAATAGACATTCTGTTACATTTGGCAAACACCTCAGATGCCAATGACCTCTCAGTCACTAGGGATGCGGACCCAAGGTTTCAGTGATTCACTGAGGGTTTCTGTAGGTAGGGGAGCAGTACCTAATTATCCATAGAGAAGAGATGTGGGCAGTTCATTTAGTAGGTGACAAGTTACCGAGTTTTTGATAGGTGTAGGGTAGATGGATAGTATAGAGTTGTAGTTGTTATTTATAGGACCTTGTAGTGGTATTTTTGATCTGATGATTTTGTATATGATGGTCATAGATTTTGATGATATTGACGACATTATTATGATGTTATTCATATGATAGTCATGATTATGAGATGTGCTTTAGACTTTTGGTATATTTATATATGATATATGATAGCCCTTATTGACACCGTGTTCATGTGTTGGATGAGTGATCGTGTTTATGCATTTGTGGACTATGGATGATTTTATTGATGCATATGTGGATGTTTATATGATGATATGATGTATGCATATATTTTATCTATGGTGGCTTATGTAGATGTTTATGTATGGATGCTTATTTTATTTATTGATGTGTATGTATATGTTTATGATGGCTTATGTGGATTCTTATATGATGATGTGATGTATTCATATGTTTTATCTATGATGGATTATGTAGATGTTTATGTATGGATGCTTATTTAATTAATTTTTATGTATGTATATGTTTATGATGGCTTATGTGGATTCTTTTATAAATGTTTTATACATGCAGGACATGATGGATTATAAGTCTAACACTTTGTGATGTAGGTGGCAATGTATGTATGTATAGACCTAGTTATGCATGGATACTTATCATAATGATGCAAATGTATGGATCCAAAGTGTAATTAATTTATGGTAAAACAATAGTAACATTAATGTCAATAAGGACGTACATGATAGTGGAAGATGGGTGTGGGCATAGTGTGAGTTTTCACCTGTCACAAACCTTTTAGTATCCTAAGAAGAATAAGGGATAGAGGGGGAAGTATTTGCACAATGAAAAATCATAGGGTGAATGCAATGCAGTGGTCATGATCATGAAATGCAATCCTAATAAATTTTCCATCTTTGGAGTACTAATTTTTTCTATAGCATAAGACACCCAGTGCCATGGTATATGAAACCAAGGCAAGTGAGTGCCAAATGCATGAAACAAATACAAAAACAAGAAGGCTATCCCAACACCCCAAAGTGTTGAAGACTTTGGTCGGGCCAGGTATTGGGATAACCACAAGTGCAAAGGGATTTCCCAACATAACACAAGATCACATCGATCTTGGTGGGTACTACGTAGGACAACCAAATAAACAACAACAATAAAAAATCAAGATATTCCCATATGTGAATCAGCCAAAACACACCATAATATGATAGATTATTGAAATATAACCAAGTGTAATAGGGAGCTCAAATGATAAACAAAAACCAAAAGCATCAAAAGATAGAAATCAAATTAAAAATGTCCTTTGCCATAGGATCAAGAGGATGGATAAGGTTGATGAGGTCTGTTAGGAAGGATGCATGATGTTGAGACCAATGATGGATTCTAAACTATAAGATCGACATGACATGGGATACCTAGAACCAATTGGATCTGCTAATACTAGTGGATCTCATTTTTTAATAACTAGCTAGATAAGGGCATAGCTTGATGAAACAAGAAAAAAAAGATGAGTCACAAGACAGAAGACTGACACATCCTACAAACCTAGGGGCTCGAGGGCTAATCATAGATTAGCCTTGCCTACGTGAAAGGACAGATGCCTCATAGTTCTTGAAAAAACTATGGATAAAGCAGAAAGAAGACAATGGTGACTAATGATGAATGCCACAAGACATGACACACAAATTCCCTAGGGGAGGATCAAATGATCAACCTTGCCTACATGAAAGCACAAGGAAACATAGTTCATAAAAGACAAAAAGGACCATCGGGACAAGATGGAAAGTGGGTGAGACTGACACAATGGATGTTCCTAGATGGTGACACAAAGTGACTAAAGAACGTTGAAAATGACATAAGCTCAAGATGAAGGATAGCTAATTGTGGATCATCCAATGCTCAACCAAGATATATACCAAGCGGCCGAGGATGGGATGGGTGAGGATGTTAGGATAGGGTAGATGAAAGCATAAAATTAATAGGATGCAAGGTAGATAATGATTAATCCCTCTACAAATGGCACCTGTGAATAGGTTTTCACCACCCATACTTATCCAAGGTGCCACCAAAGGTGGTTTTCACCATAGGACAAATTTATTTCTCTTTACTATTTTTTGATTATTTATTTATTTATTTATATTTTAGTTTTTTTTTTGTATTTTTGCAGGTGGGATTACCAAGCGGACTTAGGTGTAGAACCTCTTTAGATGCATGATATTTATAGGTTCTTTGAGGGTTTCTCCTTTAGGGTAGGAAGTTTGTATTCCCTAGATCCATATTTAGTGACTATGATATAAGGACCCAACTAGTTTACTTCAAATTTTTCTTTCTTATCAGGGTCCTACTGAGTATGCTGGTTCTCTTTAAGGAAAAGATCACCAATCTGGAACTGTCGAGGATGAACCTTCTTGTTGTAGTTATGCTTGAGGTAGTTTTGGTAAGCTTGTAGATGATCATAGGATTTAATTCATCTGTCATCAAGTAACTCAAGTTGTTCAAGTCGTGTGACGTGAGCATCCTTAGTGATGGGAGCTCAACTTCAATTGGAAAGATGGCTTCAGAAGCATACACTAAAGAATAGGGAGTGGCACCTGTAGGGGTATAGATGGAGGTGTGAAATACCCAAAGAGTAGGATGAATATGGAGGTGCCAATCTCATCTAGTGTTATTGACAACCCTTTTGAGTATGTGGATAAGGGTCTTATTGGTTACTTCTAGCTAACCATTACCCTAGGGGTAATAAGGTGTTGACCAATGATCTTGGATATGAAAGGTGTCATAGAGATGTTTCATGGCCTGGTTTTTAAAAGGTTTTCCATTATCGGAAAGGATGGTGGATGGAATACCATATCTACAAAGAATATGCTAAATGATAAATTTTGAAATCTGAGTGTCAGTGATTTGTGAGAGGGGCATTGCTTCCACCCATTTGGTAAAGTACTCAATGGCAGTAATTATGAATGCATGGTTGTTGGAATATGGTGGATAAATCTTTCCAATCAAGTCAAAATGTCATTGAGAGAAGGGTCATGGTGCTAGGAGGGGTTGAAGGTCTTGTGCTAGAGCATGAATCAAATTTGCATGTTGCTGGTAGGGAAGGCATTTCTTCACAAATTTACAAGCATCATATTCTAATGTAGGCCAATAATATCTAGCTCAGAGAATCCTTTTGGCCAAAGCCATACCATTTGAATGGGCCCCACAAACACCACTATGTACCTCTATTAGTGTAGTATGGGCTTCAGTCTCATTCAAACATCTAAGGAGGGTTCCATCATATCCATGACGATAAAGCATATCACCAATGACAAAATATCAGGTTGAACATTGAATAAAGGATTTTTGTTGGTTTCATGTAAGGTCTAGGGGTAAAATATTATCATGCAGATAAGTATATATGTCTTGGTACCATGGGAAAGTGGGACCTACAATGTCACACACTATGTCAATCTTAGGGATATCATATGATGGGATTAAAATTTATTCCACAAGGAACTCACATTAAGTTTTATCTTTAGGCATGCCAATTAGGGAGCCAATAGTATCCATTGTATCAGCTGCTTTGTTCTATACCTTGGGAATTTGGTCAAACTGTATGAAGGTGAAATATTTCTTGAAATCATCCACCATACATTTATAGGGTAACAACTTATCATATTTTTTTAGGAATTCATCATTAACTTACTTAATGACCAACAATGAATCACCAAAGACTCTCAAGTGATTTATGTGCCACTACTTTGCAATTTGGAGACCTGTGAGGAGGGCTTCATACTCAACTATGTTGTTGGTGCACAAGAATGCCAACCTGAATGATTTTTGGATGTATTCACCTTGAGGGGTAAAAACTAGAATTCTTGCTCCCTATCCATTCTAAGTATATGAGCCATCAAAATACAATCTCCAAGTAGGTGCTTCTATTACTATGAAAGCTTCTTCATATGGAAATTTAGTGACTAGAGGGTAAGCATCCACTAGGAATGCCTTGGCCAACTGATCAACTATGACTTTTCCCTTTATGGATTTGTGATCCACATATTCTATGTTAAATTCACTTAGGAGCATAACCCACTTAGCCATTTGACTAGTTAAAGTGGTTTTGGATAATAGATACTTTAGTGGATCAATTTTTTCTATTAATTTGACCAGATGGCTGAACATGTAATGTCAAATTTTTGTGTACTAAAGACCACTGCAAGGCACGATTTCTCTATGGGTGAATAATTTAATTCATAGCCAACCAGTGTTTGAATGATGAAGTAGATTTCTCTTTCTTTTGTGGACTCATCATGTTGTGCCAATAATGCCCCCAGTGTGACTAAAGTGGTGGAGATGTAAAGCAGGAGGGGTTTCCCTAGAATCAGTGGCATTAAGATCAGTGGATGAGCCAAGTATTCCTTGATCTTATGAAAACCTATCTGACATTGTTGGTTCCATCTAAAGGTGGAGTCTTTTTCTAAAATATGGGTAAATGACTGACACTTAACTGCAAGTTGGCCTATGAACTAGTGGATGGATTCTAGCTTTCCTTTGAGACTTCTTAATTATTTCAGATTGAGTGGGGTGGCATATCCAAAATAGCTTTCACCTTGGTGGGATCAATCTCAATGCCTCTTTGAGAAACTATGAAACCCAAAAATTTCCCTGATGTAACACCAAAGACACACTTTTTTGGATTTAGTCATAACTTATAATGTTCTAACTACTTCAAGATTTTTTTTAGGATAGTAGGGTGCTCTACTCTAGTTTTGGATTTTCCTAGCAAGTCATCAACATAGTCTTCCATGATAATATGGATGAGGTCATGGAAGATGATAGTTATTTCCCTCTGATATGTTGCCCCTACATTCATGAGACCAAAGGGCATAACATTGTAGCAAAAAGTACCCCAAGGTGTGGTAAAAGAAGTATTGTGTTGGTCTTCAGGTGCAATTTAGATTTGATTGTAACCAGAGAAACCATCCATAAGGGATAACATCTCATGTCCTATAGTAAGGTTAACCAATATGTCAGTATTCAGCAATGGGAAGTCATCTTTTGGATAGGCTTTGTTAAGATCCTAGAAGTCTATGCAAATCTAAATGTCTCCATTCGGTTTGGAAATAGGCACTATGTTGGAGATCCAATTAGAGTAGTCAATGGATTTTATAGAATCGACATCCAATAATTTTTCCAATTCCTTCTTGACTAATAATGCTACCTATGGATGTATTTTTCAGAGCTTCTATTTGACAGGATTGGCATCTGGGTGGAAATCTAGATGATGAACTACTAAAATAGAGTCTAAGCCTGGCATGTCTGAGTATGACCAGACAAAGTTAATGATACCATCTTGGAGTAGCCGAACAATGACTAAATATTCGTGCTCTGATAGTGATTTGGATACATAGTTGATCTTAGGGTTTTTAGTAGTACCCAGGTTTACTTCTTGAGTTTCTTCAATTAGGATGGATGACCATGTGGATAATTGAGTTCCCACAAGGGAAGATGAATGTCTCCATCTTCCAATGCCTCTTTGAGGTTTTCACTATCGGATGTGTCATTTATTTTTACTTTTTCTAGGCTAGGAAGTGCCTCAGGGAGGTTTTCACTAGATGACTAGGGAAACATTGACATGTGTTTTATCACATAGGTCCCAATCAATGAGTTCAGGATGGTGAAGAGAAAGGTTGATGGTAAAGACAGATAAATAGTAAAACATGGATGATAGGTCTGTGTAGTCAACATCATCGTATTCCTGTATGATGTATTCCTCCTTGGGTATGTCTTATAAGGGACCATCATCCACAATAACACTATTGGAGGTATTAGATGATGTTGTAGGGCCTTTCTATTTTTTATCATATCTGAGGCCTATATTCTATGGAAGCTTTGATACATCAATAGGTTGCAACCGTCCCTATTCTTCCCTACCTAGGCTATCACCTTGGTAGTTATTCTTTTCTGCAAACTTATCTAACCAAGGGTATACTTCTTGTAAGTATTCCTTTAAAGGAGGATTTTGTTGGGGTTCTTCATGGTATAACCACTAACTAATATCCTCTTCTGGTGCATCTGTCTTTATACTAGGAGACCGAAAAGTGGTAGTGAGGATGGTTTTAGCATTGAAGGTGATGGTTTTATCTTCTTTTTGTGTAGACTATGAGGGTTGGTTGTACGTGTGTGGTGATGGTGGCATGGTTGTCACATTTAGAGTTTTATGCATTTCATATTCACCACACCCCTTGTCAATGATCTAGACTTTGGTAATAGAAGGATTGGTGGTGGGAGATGGCATGGCTATCATAGTGGATGATAGTTTGATAGATGATGACTGAGATGCCCCCATCTCGACCCCAGGACAATAATGTAAATGGGGAAATGATGCTTCTAAAGCATGAAAGAATTTAAATGGTTGTGGGTCAGCATAAATGGTGATCTCTTGTCCATTAACCAGAAACTTTAGGAATTGATGGTACATGGAGGGGATGGCTTGCATGTTGTGGAGCCATGGGCATCCGAGGAGGAGATTATATGCTAAGTCCAAATCAAGGACATGATAGTGGTGTGCTAAACTACAAGTCCAACTTGGATAGGAAGATTGATAATCCCTTCATAATTTCTTTCCACATTATCATAAGCCTTGATCATGATGATTTGATTACTCAAATCCTCTTGAGTATACCCTACCTATTTTATGAACTTCATAGTACATAGATTGAGGGAAGAGCCATTATCTACCAAGATCCTTTTTATTTTATGATAGGAAACTAGGACTTCTATGTGTAAGGGACAATTGTGATTGGGTTCAATATTTGGTATGTCGTTCTGGCTAAAGTGTAACTAGTAAGATAAAGCCAAGTGTCCTACTAAGGCCTAGAACTATGTGGCATCGATGCCATTAGGTATGCGAGTTTCTCGTAAAGCTCTATTCAGTATTTTCTAATGTATGGGAGAAGACTTAAGAAGATCCAAGATTGAAATCCAAGTAGGGTTCTTTCCTATGTGATCAAGAATGTAATACTGAGAGTTTACAAGATTTGATTGGCCAAATGTGGAGGTTGTAGGGACAGTAATGCGGGACAGTCAGGTTGCAACAACACATTAGAGATCTTTATCTTTAACATGTATCATAGACACATGGGGTTCTACCTGTTCAATGTAATGGATGACGCCATCATAATTGAGGGGTACATTTTTATATCTTATATTATTTTGGTTGTTGTCTTGGGAGGTGCACGCACCTTGATTATGGCTAGGGAAGACATTTTGGTATATCTATAATTGAGAATTGGATGATGAAGTTTAACTAGTGTCGACTTTGATATCTCCTTGATTGATAAGATCTTGGACATAGTTTTTGAGACCTTGAAATTTATTCAAAGTGTGCCCTTTTATCTTATGGAATTCACAATATTCATTCTCCCTAAACTAGGTAGGTTTAGGCTTGGATTCATCAAGTGGTTTGGTGATAGGGTACGTGATTAGATAGTTGACCTATAACAACCTATTGAAGATAACACTCAAGGGTTCTCCTAATTGAGTATATTGACATCTTCCATTCCCTTGACTATTCTAGTTCGACTATTGAGGAGGATGAGATGCCCCCTATGGCATGGATATGGCATTAGGTACAAATGGTTGTTGCCTATGGGATGTATTAGCCACCTATACATGTTTAGTGTTAGTGACACCATCATTCACTGTGTTTTTATTCTTGTTCCAAAAGTGTAACTTTTGCTAGATGACCTTTCTTTGTCAGGGTTGTGTATCTTGATGTGCCCTTTGGCAATAAGGGCATGTTCAACGATGGGTCCTTTTTCCACTATTTCAGCAAAGGTGGTGACACAGTGCAACCTAAAATTATGAGCCATGTCAAGATGTGTGTTCTCCACAAAGAGGGTGACCATGTATTTCTCTTTGAGAGGGGTTTTCATTCAGCTTGCTAGTGCTCTCCACCTTTGAAGGTAGCTAGCAAAGGTTTCTCCTTCATGTTTCTTCTCCTTATGAAGGTCCAAAGAATCAGTGTCTTTCTCCAAATTGAAGAAGAAGTAAGAAACATTTTTTTCTAAAAGATCCACAAAGGATTTATGAACCTCTGTTATAGACCCATGAACCATTCTAAGGAATTTCCTATTAGGATCTGAGGAAACAAACAAAAGAGGTATTTGTCGTTGTGCATAACTTCCTAACATTGGGAGTAAAACTCTTGCAAGTGGGCCGTAGGTTCTTTGTTTCCCCCGTATCTATCAAAATTTGGTATCTCAAAGTGCTTCAGGAAGGGAATTAGTGAGATGGATGGATTGAATGGATAGGGACATATATCTTCAAATTTAAAGGATTGTTTACCTATCTTGGCTTGGAGATCTTTCAAAGAAGCTTTGATTTCCAATAGGCCCATGTTGACCAGTGGTGTAGGAATTGAGATAGATGGGTTGGGTGTATATGGGTGGTAGGAAAATGAAGGATCCTATTGAGATAATGTTTGAAGATGGACATATGGATCTTGATAATGAGAGGATGGTGTCCCTTGCTGATATGTTGGGGGTTATTGTTAGTATGGGGGTTGTTGTTGTGAGGTATAGTATAGATTTGTTTCATAAGAATGTGTGACTAAATGTTGAGGAGCTTGAATGTGATATTGTGGATTGGTTTGTTGGTATTGGAGGTACTATTGTGACTATTTGGAGGCCACATAGGGTGGTTGCTACTGGAATTATTGTTGGTTATGATAGAAATAATGTTGAGGAGGTTGCTAATGTGATGTCGACTATTGTGTGGGCCGAGATGGGATGTTGTGTTGTGTTTGAACTTGCAGACATAAAATGGATGTGAGGAATGGGGATATGGTTTGGGTGAGTGGTTGGGATGGATTTTCTTGTGATTGGTGTGGTGATTGTTGTGAAGAAATCAAAGGAGTATGCGGGGGTTGTTGCTAATAAGGCAGCTGAGATAATGTAGAGGTGTTCTACAAAGGAGGTTGTTGGGTACCAATGGGAACATTTGATTAGGATGTACCTTGTGGAGGTAATTAAGGTGGTAGGTTAGACTGGGGAGGCTATTGAGATGTGTACGGAGGTAGTGGTGGATTTGTGGCCCCTGTAGGTGGAGGCAATGTGGTAAAAGGGTTGCCCCTAGTGTTGACTGGAGGTTGACTCGAAAGGGATGGTGTTAGCATTAATGGAAAAGGTTACATAACAGTTTATGACATGTCATAGGCGAAAGGTTTATTGGGATCAAATACTTGAGGAGCCACCATGACTAAAATTGTGGCATGTTGGGGATGGTTAACATGATAAAGAATTTCATTACCAAATTCAGGCTGATGCCAACCTCCCACTAGAGGAACATTGGGGATGTATGAACTATCTAGTGTGTTTTGTGAACCTCGAGGTATGTTAGATGTGGAACTACTATATTTGGATAATTTGACACTTGGTGGAGGTTTGACACCTTTTTCAATTAGGTGGGCCAAGATTTCTTCCCCATGTTTTTTTAACAGGTGGTCTATCATTTGCACAATGGCAGGATTACTGAAATGTTCCTCAAGCATGAGTTCGGGTTGATCAACCATACTCTCCTCACCATGTGGTGAGTTGTTCTGATTTTTAGTGTTGGAGTGTGATGAAGTGTCATTATGAGGGTCTTGGGGGATGTTCACTCCATTTTTAGGATCTTGAGAGACATTTGTACCATTAGCAGGATTTGCACTATTATTAGGATCTTGAGACATATTCACTTGGGAATTTTGGCCTTTTTGTTGTGCCATTTTCTTCTTGGCTTGTGACCTAATTTGAATGGGTGGGAAATTGTGCTATGGGAAGATTACAAAGATATCCTTGATGAACAATTGGATTTGATGAAGATTGATCGATTGGATAAAGGGCATGGGTGGACTTAATTGGACTCTGATTGGATGATTAGATAATATTGAATTCAACTATATTTGATTTTGATGGGTCAAGATTAGATTTTGATCGAATGAGATTGGATTTTGATGAAATCAAATTTTGATTGGAGGATGTTAGACTTTTGATTGAATGGGATTGTTGAGATAGATTGGATTGGATTGATTGAATGGATACGATTAGATCAATTAGATGATTGAATAAGTGTGATTGATTTGATTGGATGATTATATGAGTGGATAGGTGTGATTGGATTGAGATTAAATGATGGAAGATGTAAGTGATCCTAAACCAAGTTAGAAAAATCACCCTTAGTGACCTATGGCATTGATCAATTAGATTGATGGACAAGTGGATGATCACGACACCGAATCCACCTCAAGATACAAATGGATTGATTTGGGCTGAGGATGATAACTTATGACATCGAATTCACCTTAGGATGGAAGTGAATTGATTTGGGCCAAAGTTGATGATTGATATGAAGGATAACAATCGAACCCAAGCAATAAGGTCATTTTAGATGACAATTTTTTTCAGAAGGTTTAAGTGGTTTGATGATGAGTTGTGTTTATATGATATAGATTAGGAAATAAAAATGGCAAGATTTTGGGTGAAAAAAAAGTTCACTAGGTGATGATGTGGGCTTCCCAAATGAGTTATCGAGAATTCAAAATGAGAGGGAAGATTGGGAAAATAAATGTATGGAGGCTTGGAATGACTAAATGAGGTTTTGGGATAGCTGAATGGAGGTTTGGAATGGCTAAATGGAGGTTTGTAATGATTAAATGGAGGCTTTGGATGGCTAAACAAAGGTTTGGAGGCTTGACAAGACTAAACAAGGCAAGTTATCCCTTCTACAGTGGGCTACAAGGGTGTGACTGCCTTTCTGCGGTAAACAAGAGTGTGTGACCACTTTTTGTGGTAAACGAGGTTTGGTTTAGATGGAAATGACTATGTCAAGGACTCAAAATGATGATAATAAGAAAAATTTGTCGAAAAGTTCACAGGTTTCTCACAAGAAGACACTTTAAACAAGCATAATCCTATGATTAGTGTTAAGGGTATGGTCAACAAAGGTCTTAATCTAGGATGCACAAGACTTTGAGGGAGTCCTCGATATACTCTCAGTATGTGAGGCACAACCATGAACACCAGCTCGTCACAAGAGTGAGTGGGGAACCCTAGCAAGATACTAAAGGGCTATGACCAACTCTTCATGTCTATCTAGGTATCACCCTAGCTTTGATGCTCCACCAATTATGATGTGACTAGATTGGGGTACAACTTTCGCTCTCCCCCCTTTATATACCCTACTGGTACATGTGGTTGGAATTGTCCCTTGGGGTGATGAAATCCCTAAGCAAGTCCCACTAAAAAGAAGGCACTAATTATTTCCAACTACTCTTGAGGCTAACACAAAGTGTAAGGGGAAAGTGAAAAAAAACCAATTCCCCCTTGGGTGACACAAAACAAACATAGTAAGCAATGAATATTACTTCCCCTAGTTAAACTATGTTCTTAGATTAATGAAAACAAGGATAGCTTTTAAAATCTGAGCAAATGAATAGCCTTGCAAGCAAATGTTAGTTGTTTTATCCTTTGTTCTTCATCAATTACACAAGAATATGTTGCAAAATGTTAGCAAAAACATAAATATCCTTGAAAAAAACAATGTTAGGGGGTTAGGATTTGAAAATAGTAAAAAACAGGAGCAAAAACGAAGCTAAAATGACTGTTTTACCTTCCAAACTATGTTGTTTTTGGTTGTATCTTCCCTAGTACAATAAACAGGAGGGCACAATTGAACTTCTACAACAAACAGAAGGGCATACTTGAACTTCTGCAACAAACAAAAGGGAATAGTTGAACTTCTATAGCAAAGAAAAGGGTGTAGTTGAACTTCTGCAACAAACAAAAGGGCATAGTTGAACTTCTGCAGCAAACAAAAGAGCATAGTTGAACTTTTGCAACAAACAAAAGGGCACAATTGAACTTCTACAATGAAATGTTAGCAAAAAAAATTCAAACTACGGCATAGTCACCCTTCTACAAAAAAAATGTCATAAATCAATTTTTTAACTAGGGGTGTGGCCGCCCAACTATAGAAAAGTGTCAAAAATTAGATTTTTGAATAGGTGCATCACCGCCCAACTGTAGAAAAATGTCAGAAATCATATTTTTAAATTAGGGGCATGGCCAACCAACTGCAAAAAACATGTTAGAAACTAATTTTTAAATCAGGGGCTTGGCTGCCCAACTGTAGAAAATGTCAGAAAACAACCTTTAAAATCAAGGGTGTGGCCACCCAACTACAGAAAATGTCAAAAATCAACTTTCAAAATAAGGGTCGTGGCCACCCAACTGTAGTAAATGTCAGAAAACAACTTTTAAAATTATGGGAATGGCCACCCAACTATAGTAAATTTTAGAAAACAATTTTTAAAATCAAGGGTGTGGCTGCCCAACTACAAAAATGTCAAAAATCAACTTTCCAAATCAAGGGCATGGCCGCCCAACTGCAATAAATGTCAGAAAACAAGTTTTAAAATCAAGGGTGTAGCTCCCCAACTACAGTAAATTTCAAAAAGCAAATTTTAAAATCAAGGGCGTGACCACCCAACTATAGAAAATGTCAGAAATCATTTTTCAAAATCAGGGGTGTGGCCACCCAACTATAGTAAAATGTTAGAAATAAGATTTTTATCTAGGGGTGTGGCCTCCTTTCTACAGTCAACTAGAGGGAATAACCACCTTTCTATAGTGAACCAGAGGGCGTAGTCACCTTTCTACAGTGAACCAAAGGGAATAGTCACCTTTCTACAGTGAACTAGAGGGTGTAGCCGCTTGTCTGTAGTGAACCAAGGGGTGTAGATGCCCCTTTGTGACCTGTACCTGCAAACAATCTCAAAAACAACAAATATTAATTAAAATAACCCATTTCTAGGTCCCACCAAGCATTAACTATAAAATGTGTTTCCTTGAGTTTTACCTATTCTAATGATGCAAAAAAACTAAAATGTAATGTAAAAGCACAAAGAACACCTCAAAGATTAGCCTAAGGAATTATTAACACAAAGAGATAAAATGAAAGAAGATTGCAAATGATTATACCTTCTCTTTGCAACTAAATTTCCTTGGTTGGCCCTTGATTTTGAGTACTTGTGTGCTCCTTGGATGGCTATTGATATGACTAAATGCAAAGTTGACTATATGATAAGATGCAAATGCAAATGGTGAAAATGGCTTGTCTAAGTAAGAGGAAATACTTGTGAGTTGAGTGTTCAAAATGATAGTATGTAGGTAAAAAATGAATAAGTGTTCAAAATTCCTTAGAAGAGGGGCGTATTTATAGAGAAGATTGAATTCTCTAGAGAATTCAATGGTTGAGATTGAGCAATCAAGGTCAAGATGTAGGGATATGGTGAGTTGAGGACTCACAAGCCCTCACATCTTGACATGTGGAATTTGAGATGGCCTAGGATGAGATGATGTGGAAGTGAGGTGGAAGGAAGGTACATGATGTGGAGGAAGAACAAGTACCTTGGGGAGTGAGAAGACTTCCTAAAAAATGAACTTCTTGTCCCCAAGTGAGAATGAGAGTGACATTTGAAATTTTTTGGAATTCCTCAAAAATCTCCATGGGAAATGAGAAACAAGTTGGAGAAATAAATGTGAATTAAAAAATTCACATACTTGGGAGAATTTAATAGATAAGAGAGGGTCTCTAAAAAGGTGGAAGTTGGTCACATGTGGATGAGGTGACAAGTCTCATGTTCTAGAAGTCATGGAAAGATAAAATGTGAGTTAAAAATTCACATGGGAAAGAGGGTCAATGCCAAGAAAGGAAAATGGAAAGGTTGACTAAAAAGGGATGCTAAATGTGGTTAATGACCTTGATTAAGGTTGTGCAAACAAATAATTAGGATCTAATTAATAGAATATTAGAAGCAAGTTGCAAATGTAGGACGTGACGTTAATCCTTGGTTAAGAAGATGGACATCCTAATCATGAATTAATTAAATTAATCCAGATTAGAGAGGGATTATGGAGGATGGGACAAGGAGAGAGAAAAAGAAGAATTATAAATTGATTTTAATTCAAAAAATTTAAAATGACTAAATTAAATAAATTGATGTATTTATTTAATTTAGAGAGGAAAATGGTGTAAGGTAAAAAATTTAATTTTTGAATTAAATACTTTAAGGACATTGGACAAAAAGTGCAATATTAATTAAATAAATTAATATTGATGGAATGGACGAATAAAGAGATGAATTTTATTATATGGGAGTGATCAAATTTATATGTCTACATTAAGTTTTAAATTGAATTTTTGTAGATTCACTAGATCTCAATCTAGTGACACTCATGTGACTTTAGTTGAGCTTAGTGGTCGAATGCCATCTAGACCTCAAAAGTCTAGAAGTTTAAGTGTAAGTTCAAAGAATTTGACTGTTGTTGTACCACCACCCCCCATAGTGTTGGAATTCTTTAATGTGGAGTCACCAATTCAATTTGTTGTATACAATAATTTATCAAAAAATCCTAACAAGTTGTGTCCTAAATACTATTTCCATAAAGATGCGGAAGACCACATTAGCATCTTTAAAGATACATGCTTTAGAGTGAGTATTCAACATGAATATTTCATATGTAAGTTGTTCCCATACACCTTAAGCAATGAAGTTTACCAATGGTATATCAACCTACCTCATAATTCTATTAGATTTAGGCAGGACATGGAAACTCAATTCTTAGCTAGATTTAGAACATCGACTAACCTTGCTTTGTTATATCATCAATTTTATCAAATTAAGAGGTTCGAAGGAGAACCTATGACTGCTTTTAATGATAGGTTTCAAAAGGCTTATTCTAGATTACAATCACCTTATGTAGTAGATAATTTTTATGCTACCATAGTTTATTATACAATAGTAGATCCTTTAACTACTATGTTTGTAAAGAGAAGGAAAAATCCTCCTATTACTTTACTAGAAGCATATGCTAAAGCTGTGAGTGTAAATTTAGAAATCAAACATCTTGGAAATGGATCGTTCACAAATGGTGGAAATGGATTGAATATTTACCATACCTCAAACATAAATGGACTTCCTCTAGGTCATCCTATAGCTCCTAATGTTTATCCTTCAGTGGTCTAGAATGGGACATTTCCTCATAATACTTTCTTTCAACTAGGAAATAGTCAAGCTTTAGTCCCTCACCCTAGTCTAGCTATTATAGAGCTATGTCCTAACAAAAATTCTTTTTTTTTCTCACAAACTCAAGAAAATCAAAATATCAAGATTTTAGAGGAAAAAGAAGACATGAAATAAGTTACAACTCAACTCAAAAGATTAACCACACATGTTACACAATTAAGAAATAAAAATTTATATGCTCAAAATAATAACCAAAATTTGAAAAATTGGATGTATAATACTCCTAGGCCACCTAGACCTTGGAATACATGACCTAATAATGGAGGAGTTTCAACACCTTTAGATAATACTAATATTGCTGATGAAAGATCCACATCAAAAGTGAATTTAGTTGATATTGCAATGAATAATTGATGTAGAATTCATAATACAAATGCTCATGTTGAAGTAGACTATTCACAATTCAAAATTGCTTTAGACATTTTTCTAGCTGCTACACATTATAATGAATATTGTGACTCTCATCCTCCTAAGGGAAATGAGTTAGTCCCAGTAGGATATGACTCTACTTTAGTCCTTGAAAGTTATGAATGTTTCAAACCACATGTTGCCATCATGAGTCACACTCATAAATTTGAGGGAGATAATTCAACTATGACTCTAGAAACGTATACTTTTCCCTATCAAGATGAAAATGAACCTCAAGAAGAAATTGATGAAATTCTTCTCTTTCAACAATATCAGAAAGGACATAATTACAACATGAGGAATAATGCTAATAGCGGAGGTAAATTCAATGGGCCATTAACAACATCTGTCCCACCTAACAACTTCAATACTACACCTGGTGATAAATCAAGCAATAACCTAGGGTTACCTAAGGTAACCTCTCATTACAATTCATCAAATTCTTGAAAAGGTGAAAAGATAGATTCCACTGACCAAAAAATTTTGACTAATTATTTAGTGGAAGAAATAAAAGGGGTAAATATTAGCCTTTCACTATCATAATTACTCAAAACACCTATGATAAAGAAAGCTTTCTTAAACAATCTAGAAGATTTTCCAAAAGAAGGCAAATTTAAGGATGCTCAGGTTAAAGATAGTCAAACTAAAACAAAAGATAATAACATTATTCCTATAGTAGATGCGTAAGTAGTATTTTACAAAGGAAAAATAGAGTCTCCACCATTTTAACTCACTGAGAATATTCAGTAAAATTCTTCATAATTGTTTACTAGACTTTGGAGTGTCTACTAATGTGATGCCTTTATCCATATGTCAAATGCTAGGGTTAAATCTGGAAAGTTCTTTAAAGAAAGTCACTCAACTTGATAAAATAGAAGTAAATGTAGTTAGAGAGTTGAATAATATCCACATACAATTGGCCTCAAACCATAGAATTCAATATTATATAGACATCAAGTTATTGAGATACCTAATACTTACGATATGCATTTGAGTATAGAGTGGTCTAAAACATTGAATGGATATATGGTTACTGACTTCTCACATATGTGGTTACCATGGAAGGGAGTTCCTAACCAAATTAGAATTGAAAGAGAACCACACATGAAATATATGATTACTAATTATGATTAGAAAAATGAAGTTCTATACATTGATGTAGAACTAGGAGTTCACAAAATACAAAGTTTAGGAGTTAAAATAGAAGAATTATTTACATGTGATGCTAGGAAACCCAATTAATTGACTCCTAGAATGGATGTTTTAATTGAATCAAATTGTGATTCTTCTAAACAAGAGAATAGTCCTTATGATAAATTTCAAAAGAACATTATTGCGAAAGCTCAGGAGAGCAATAAAATCAGAATTTCGCTAAAAAGTTTGTTGTTGGAGGATTGGTGTAGGTTACATAATGTTGAACACTCAGAAAATAGTTTTATGATGTGTCTGGAGATAATTCGTAGAATTAAGAACCAATATTATCCAAAATATGATAAGGTCAAAGGATCTAAATTAGAAATGCATAAAGATAGAATTCAAGTCATACAAACTGAAAAGAGTAATTCAATGATATTGAAGAATGTTAAGGTACAAGCTAGAAATGATCAAGGTTGGATCCTTAAATTTGATGGATCTAAATTGAAACACAGAATTGGAATCGGATTTGAAATTATCAATCCACAAGGTAAATCGTTTCTTTTTGCATATCAATTGCAATTTCAATGTACTAACAATGTGGCAAAATATGGAGCCCTTATACATGGCCTAATCCTCACAATTAAGAAGAAAGTCAGAATCTTCAAAGTGTTTGGTGATTCAGAATTAGTAGTTAAACAAGTTTGAAAGTAGTACATCTGTCACTACAAGTGATTGTCCAATTATCAAAATAGATTATGGGATTTAGTAGAATATTTTGAAGCATTCAACATTACTCATATCCCTAGAAGATTTAATCAAAGAGTTGATGCTTTGGCTACTGCTACCAATACTCTAGATCCTTTAGATGCTCATGATTTACATAAATTTATAGTCAAGCTAGTGCAACTACCTTCGGTTCCCGATAATGTTCCTAATTTGCAGGTATTTAGGATGAATAGCATACATTGGAGTTCATCACTAATTCCAATATTTTTGAAACACAAGTAATCGAAGAGATAGATCACCCCGATGGTGGAATTCAAGATGAAGAACTAACTCAAGCCAGAGATAATAGCATTTTGAAAGGAATAATTAAGTTAGAATGATTATTCAACATTGATCAAATAGCCAAATAGAAATATTTTCCCAAAAATGATGGAGGACAATTTGAATTGTACAATTTGCATACCGAAGAAGATCTAAGAATGTGCTCATAGGAAAGGTTTGTAATGGAAAAGAGAAAATAAATATTGCTCAGGAACTTAAAGACTATTGGAAGGTTATAGCTTAGACATATGAATATTTGAATACTTATGATACTTCCACATTACTCATACAATACCATTGAAGCCTAATGTAAAGCCTTTCTGGAAACAAAATGACCAGTAAATGCACTCTTAGAACCATTGATTCAAGATGAAGTCCAAAAACTCTTATCAACTAAATAATTTTTCCTATCAAACATTTTGCATGGGTGGAAAACTTGGACCTCCTAAGAAAGAAAAATGGAGATATATGACTGTGTGTAGATTTTTGGAATCTCAACAAGGCATTTGAGAAAGATAATTATCCACTACCCTCACTCGAAGAAGTACTACAAACAGTTAACAATTCACAAATGATGTCCTTTTTGGATGAATTCTATATATATAACCAAGTAATGGTAGCAAGGGAAGATCAGAAGGGAAGATTATATGAAAATAAATTTCACCACGAAGTGGGGAAATTTTTCTTATAGAAGGATGTCATTCAGATTGATAAATGTTGAAGCTACATTTTAGAGAGCCATGGACTATGCTTTTCTTGAGTTGATAGGAAAATGCATAATTATTTACATGGATGACCTTACAGTATTTTCAAACGATAGAAGAGATCATGTTCGAGATCTCAAAGTGATATTACATAAGTGTGAAACTTATAGAGTTTCAGTAAATCCTAAAAATTTTATTTTTAGGGTAACTGAAGGTAAGTTACTAGGACACATCATTTCTGAACAAGGTATTTTCATAGATCCTGACAAAGTGCGTTGCTCAAGATACAACCCCCTAGAAGTAGAAAATAATTGAAGTCATATTTTAGTAAGATTAATTTTGTTTGAAATTTTATTACCGGATTCACCAAACTAGTGAAACCACTCAATGATATGTTAAAGAAATATGCTATAATAGAGTGGAAAAAAAAATATAAGATCACCTTCAAGACTATAAAGACTACAATCACAAAAGCACTGTTATTGGTAAGTCTAGATTATGTTAAACCCTTTTACATTTATTCTTTTTCTTTTGGTCACACTTGTGCAATAGTATTAACAAAAAAGGGAAAAGATAAATGAGAGAAACCAATTGCTTTTATGAGCACTCCATTCAAAGAAGTGGAGCTGATATATACAAATATTGAAAAAAAATTCTTTGATTTGGTCAAAGTGATACACAAGTTTAGACAAAGCTATTGTTCCATATTTTGCAGTCAAAATTTTGTTATCACATAGTGAGCTCAGAGAAAAAAGAACCAAATAGGTTACATCCTCAGGAGTATAGACAAAGCTATTGTTCAATATTTTGCAGTCAAAATTTTGTTATCACAGAGTGAGCTCAAAGAAAAAATAACCAAATAGGTTACAATCCTACAGGAATTTGATCTATAAATCATACCCATGAGATTGGTTCAGGGACAAGCTTTAGTCAAATCTATTTCATAAATAGATGCACAAATTTCAAGTCAACGATATACTTTGGATGTAGAAAACCAAGAAGACTAGTATTTAGATATATGGGATTATTTGGTTA
The DNA here is from genome assembly GCA_007258455.2 of Sequoia sempervirens. Classification (NCBI taxonomy): domain Eukaryota; kingdom Viridiplantae; phylum Streptophyta; class Pinopsida; order Cupressales; family Cupressaceae; genus Sequoia; species Sequoia sempervirens. Next base: position 176,508,665 of record VDFB02256132.1, on the reverse strand, counting down.
GCCATACTTTCCCTGATCATATTTAAAGAAACCATAGAAGAGACCTTAAGATAAAATCACAAAGTTACATGATCAAAGGAGGAGCTCTATTTAAAAGAAACTACGAAAGATTCTATTTAAGATGTTTAAATAGAACAAAATAAAATAAAGTGTTGTAGGAACTACATGATAAGGTTGGAATAACTCATGGAGAACCTTTAGCTATTGCACACCTCATTTTCAAAATCAATTACTATTGGCCAACAATTTTCAAAGACACATATGAACATGTGAAACACTGCTATACATGTCAAATTACGAAAAATAAAGGAAGATTCAATGCTCAATCACTACAACTAGTGGTGGAGATGCGTCCCTTTTCACAATGGGGATTAGAATTTATTGGACCCATTAATCCTCCATTATCCATGGGCCATATATTTATATTAACTACTACATATTACTACACTAGATGGATAGAGGCATGTCCCAACAAATAATGCACTACAAGAGTGGTCATCAAGTTCTTGGAAGAGAATATCATCACTGGGTTTGGAGTACCATATGCATTGGTATGTGATAATGGCCCTACCTTTTCTTCATTGAAATTTTCTAACTAGGCATTTGAATATGGTATAACATTGAAATTTTCATCTAACTATTATCTGCAGGGAAATGGATTAGTTGAATCATCAAATAAAAATCTGTTGGATATAATTAAAAAATTGATTGAAAAGAATCTTACGGAATGACATTCTTTGCTAAAATTCTCCCTTTGGGTAGATTTTACTAGGATGAAACCTACATTAGGGAATTCTCCTTATCATTTAGTCTATGGGGTAGATACTATACTACTAATAAATTTAAAAATCCCTACTTGGTAGTTTGCACATAAATATATTGGATTAGATAACCAAATGGAATCCCAATAGTTGCAATTGATGCATTTAGATGAAAAGCATACTCAAGCTATAGATCATTTTTCTAGGCATAAATCTGTTGTAAGAAGATGGTTTGATAAAAGAGCTAGATTAAAGACTTTTAGAATAGATGACTTGGTCCTGTATTCGAATAAATCCCATGAACAAAAAGGTGAGCATAGTAAATTTGACAAGTTATGGATAGGTCCATATCAAATTTTTAAAATCTTGGGTGATAGCACTTATAGGTTGACGTCTTTGACTGGCGAAGATATCCCATTGCATATCAATGGATAGTTCCTAAATCATTATTTCCAATCGTAAGTAAACATTTTTTTGTAAATAGTTTCTCTTTTTTTTTTGTAAATAGTTTTTGTTTTGTAAATAGTCATTTGTTACTTTTCTTTTCTTTTTTTGGGTGTTGTGTCATATTATTTTACAATGACTAGTAACTTTTGAAGGTGAATAGGTTAATAGAACATCAACTCTGGGAATTTGATCTATGTCCTAACCATAAATAGTCCTTTATTTATAAATTATCTGAGAATTATTCAATTCTTTATACTCTAGTTAGTATCAATCATTAAGTTGATGTTCAACTACAAATGAATACATTTAATCATTCTACTAAAATTTGGGATAGCAGTTGTTTGCATTAATTGCAAAATCAAAAGACTACCTTTGCTACCACTATAATTCCCAACCAAATGGCAGGCTTCATTTCTTACAAGTTGATAAAAGGAGCTATCATTGAAATATCAAAAGAGAAAAATGAACTATCATTGCTATATCTATATAAAAAAAAAATCAACTCTTTAGGCTATCCAAATAACTCTACTAGGGCTATAGATGCCTAGCTGGTAGTAGAGCTATGTTTAGGGGGAATTACGGAGATAACCTTTCCTAGGCTATGGATGCTTGACTAGTAGAAAGGCTTTATCCTTGGTTGTATTAAAAGGAATTGTCATATTATATAGGCTAATGAAAAAAATTTCTATTTATAAGTTTACTATGGCAGAAATAATCAATTGCACACATGTGAGCTCAGTAATACTTAATCGTGCATGCTAACTGAAGTGAAATTTGAATGTTGGAATAAGGATCTAATGATTTATAATTAGAAAACTAAAGAAAGTTGGTACATTGATGTTAGATCTGAAATTGAATTTCTATTATTTTGTTTAGTTTTGTTGGTTGCTAGTTGTTGTGTGGTCTCACAACATGCCCCATTTTTCCCTTTGGAAAAATGTGGACCCATTTTTTTTCTATTCCCTTTCACTTTTGTTTGCTTTTGTGTCATTCTACAATTTGGTTGGTTGCTCATCTAATTTTCAATTTCACTTGGTCTTTGTTTTATCCTTCTCCTTCCAAAATTTGGTGTTTCAATCTCTTCAAAAAAGTTTATTATTATTACCAAAAACTAGAATCTTGAAGTCCTACATTTTCATGAAGGTGAATTGTATCTTCATGTGGTCCCAACTCTACTTGATATTTCATTGACTGGAGTTGTCAATCCTGGTAATTTTCCTTTTTATCAGAGTCCTGTATTTTTTTCAATTTTATTTTTCTTCTCTTCTCCTTATTCAAAAGTCAAAAACTAGAGTCTATTTTGAAATTTGTTAATCTCTCTTCAACCTAGTTCCCAGTCATTTCTTTTGTTCTAGTTTTCTCTTTCTAAAGCTTAGAGGTAAATTCTTGGATCTTGGTGTTTCTTCTTATGGTCATACCGGAAATCCTTAATCACAGCTATCAAAAATTGATTAGGTATCTTTAATGACAGATACCATATAGAGAATCAACATAACACCTAATTGTTGTGTATGATCATTACATCATCTTTCTCCTCTAGTAGCGAGCTCACATAGAAATCTAGGTGTTCATAATTTGAACCCTAATCCATAATGATTCCACCTTTATTTGAGGAATTAATGTGAAATAACAAGTAATTAATGAAGGTAGAGAACTACCTATGTACTTGGCACTACCTCAAGAATGCAGTTGTTTTTGTAATACTCCACTTCATGTCATGCTACAAATTTGCAAAGGACACTAAAAGAATGAAATAATACTAATGCGCAAGGAGAGGTAAATTTTGAGAAACTAAGAACACAACTACTAAGGGTTTTGAAGTTGAATTTTGAAATATTATCATCATTGACTAGAATTAGGTATGTTTCAGATAACTGATATTTTGTTAGTTATTTTCAAACATGAAAAATCTTGAAAATGATATTTTTCCCTTTAGAAATTGAAATGTTGATAATTCTTTGATTCTATATTTAATCAAAAGACAAACCAAAATTTTTATAAATTGTAAAATTTTGTTAAATTTAACCCTAACTCACACACAAGAAACACATTTTGGAATTTACATAACACACCAAAGAAAATTAGTACTTCTAACGTAAGGGGAAAAGATGAATTTAGATACTACAATTTGCAAGCCATGCCAATCAATATGGTGGTTATAGACACTCATATGGGATGGTCTTCTGATATTGAAATTCATTCATGGGTATTACAATAAAATGCTTCTCAATGTAACAAGAATGTTGTGTCAAATGGGTTACTTCTAGCAAGAGGGTTTCTGCTAGTAATGGAGGCCCTTGAATTGGTTATGTAATGTACGAATCACTACAACCCAACCAAAAGAGTCATTGAGAAAGAAGGGAGAATTTTTGTAGATCTCTCATAGAAATAAATTATGTACACATTTGGACTCCCCATTTACATACAAATGTATAATATTGATATGAAAGCCAAGAGAAAAATGTATTAGAATGTTGAACCACGCAATAGAGAAATTATGAGCACCCAATGGTGCCAAGAGCCAATCACACCACATACCAAAGTAATTCAGAGGTCAATTTTCAACCAAGAAATTCAAGATATTATAACTCCGTTGAGTAGGGTAGTTGGTTTATGGGATGCAAGTAAATTTGAACCCTGGATGTTTGTAAAACATCTAGCCTAATGGAAAGTCCCATGCAAATTCATTGGGTAAAGTTTATAAGTGAAAAATTATATGAACAGGTAAGAACATTTCCCAAAACTAGGTGCTTTTATATGACTTCATATGTGATTTACTCTTGTGCCATGAGAGCCAATAGACAAGGGTTGAAACAAGTTGGTACTTTGGGAATGGAGTCAGGAAATAGTTTGATATATGCTCATTTACCCTAGATCACCATCCATGGATATAAAGATAATTACAAGAAATTCAATGATCTATTTTCCATGAAATTGGTCAGAATGATGGAAGGTGATAAAGCCAAAAGATTGTCCCTAGAAGCACAAAATTCCATTAGACCAATGGGAGGATGGTACATTTAGTTCCCCACTTACTCCTACAATACAATGGAAGGATTTGATGGATATCCATTTATGTTTCCTAGATATCCAATAGATAAAATTGTTTTATTAGAATTGGTGAGATAGTTGAAACCAAGTCAAGCTCTTTATAGTCATGCTCACAAGACGGCCTCTTTTAAATTTCCTATTGGAATAGGAAATTATAAGTGTAATGCAATCAAAGTGGTTGACTTGTGTGAAGAAGAATTAAGAACATATAATTTTAAAAATTTCCCACTTCAGAGAATATATTACAAATTGAGGAAAATATTTCCAAGAATATAGTTGGTTATCATGCTAATGTCCAACACCTAGAAGATTATTGGCTTAATTGTGAAGATGAGCACATAGTAAGAGTAAGAAAACATGAAAGATTGTCTCTAAAATCTGCTTAGATTCTCAAACTTCATGACATTCCAGACCAATTGGAAGAGGATAATGGCCAAGTGTTGAATAAATTCTACAACAAAGACAGGGTATATGATGAACCCATCGTATACCTAGGTTATGATGATGAAGACATTACATCAATTGATGAGTTCTCTAGACCTTTAGTATATACTCAACATTGGATTGATGATTTTTGTAAAGCTTTGAGAGAAAGAGGAATCAAGCCCACATTTTCAGAGGAAGAAAGAAGAAAAAAAAGAGATGAAAAAACATTTGAAAGTGGAGATCCTACTAAGAAAAGAAGGAAAACTAGTAAGGGGCTCCTGGTATAAGAATTGAAGAAAGAACCACTAAAATTTCAACACAAGAAATTTTTATAAAACCATCTAATAAGCAAAAGGATACAAAAACAAGTAAAGATAAATCAAAAGAAAGACCCAAAGGTGCATCTTCCTCTACAATGAAACTAGGAACTAAACTAGTTATTGACAAAGAAGCAGGAGTAACAGAAAATGTTGGTACACAAACTAGGTCTATGTCTCAAAGGGCTGCAATACTATTTGCTTCTCCTCCTTATGTTAACATGGCTAGTATAAAACAAACACTAGGAGGAACTCCTATGGTTTTAGAGGAGATTTCTAAAGAAAATAAAGCTAGAATCAAAGAATAGATGGATAGGTGGGGTGCCATTTAGGAGAAATTAAAGGAAAAGAAATCTAAAGACAAACCTATGGTACATCCAGTGGTAGAAGAAATATAGGATATAGGGTCCAATCCTATAAATTTTGAGGAAAAAGATTTTATACAAGGAACACTCACCTCATAAGCGAGAAACCCTAATATCCTTGAAATGGAAATAAGGGATACTACAAGGCAGGGCCCTATTGATGAAATAATTTTTGAAGATACTTTTGATTCCTATCCCTCACTTGAGAATGTTCCAAATATTAATGAATAGTCATAAGTCTTTAAAGAAATAGAGAAATTCCTTGTTGAAGTTGAAACTGAAATTGAGAAGGAAGAAGCTACACAGTTTTTAGGTGATGGAATTGAAAATGAGGAAAACCCTGATGTAGTAGAGAATATAGAAAGTAATTTCTAGAGAGATGATGTTGAACATCTGGATAGATAGGAAAATGTAAGTCTTCAAACATAGGAGGCAGTGCCAAACCCTAGTAATCTTGAATCTATGCCATAAATTAGTGAATAAATTCCCATTTCAGAAGATGTGATAGATGAAAGAGAAGAAGTTCTGAATCAAGTGGAAACTAGGAACAAAGAAATTTTACAAAGGTAGAGGAAGGTGACGATGTACCTGATTGGTTGATCAAGGAGTTAGCTTCTCCAATGGAAGTAGAAGTATTTCCTCTCAATCTTAACAATTTTATATAGGAAGTAGATACTCATAAGCCTAGGTGTGAAGAAAAAGTAAAAAAAATTATGTAACAAAATGTAGATGGTGAAAGAACCATCCATATAGCTACTCCAATAGCTAATAAAGACATACATGAAATAATGCCTAAGGAGTATAAGATAACAATTATTAATCTTAGACACTTATTTTGGAGGAAGGAGTTAGAAGAAATAAAAGTGAATTTAGATGCTACTGTCATCATAGTACAAAAATATAAATAGAAGAAAAGAGAATTTAAAGAACAGGTTGCTACCTTGGAGCATTTTATAAACTCACTAACTTTATCTGATCAAACACAAGCTGAATTTCCCCAACATCCAGTATTCATGTCACAAGAATAGGTGGATGCAATCACCACAATTTTCAAAAAAATGAATATATTTGAAGAATGGATTGAGTAATGGGTAAATAAGGGGGAAGAATTCATTATAGATTTGATAAGGAAGCATAAGGAAGCATAACATTAGTCAAATAAATCTAAAATATTTGAAAGTGAATACAAACTTCACCAAGAGAAAGTTATTGGAGAAAGGTGAAATATGGAAATTCTCATGCAAGTTATCCAAGAATTGATACATGGAAATGTAATCTCAAAATAAGAACTTCCATTTCTAGAAAAATGGAAGAGACAATTGAAATGGGAAGGTGACATGTTAATGTAATGCATTGAAGGATTTGAAAAGGTCACCATGAAATGTAGAAAATTGATTGATGAAGATTGAGAGTTTATTGAAATGATAGCATGTCAAGGTTGTGATCCCAAGAAATTAGGACAAGAGGGTAAAGAAGCTAAATCCTTAAAGGAATGGATTGAGAGAGTAAACATAGATCTTATTTAGCTGTTAACATGGGGGGTCATTAATGAAATTATACAGTGCAAGAACACTATTTCTAAATATGAAGAAGACAAAGTGTAGAGGAATGGTATTATACTCCATGTGTCTAAAGAATATACTAGGCTCAAACTCACTTGGAGGGAAGTACAAGGGATTTTGAAAGAACATATGCATCAAGTGTTGAATACTTTCCAAAGGTACCATTTGAAGAAAGGTGAAGAAAAGATCCCAGAGCTTGAGCCTTTAGTGAGGAAATGAAGAAGCAGATAACAAACAATAGAGGTGGGGTGAAGGTTTTGTTTTGTTTATAATTTTGAATTTTTAGGTTGATCCCAATCACGATTGGCATTCTCTATTCTGGTAATTTCAAAAATTTGATAGCCTCACAATGTATGTGAAGTGTTTCATGCTGGAGTATGAAGTGAAAAGTGTTGTTGCTAATGAAATCAAAGCTTTGACTCGATCTAGAATATTTTGACGACTGTTGGTGTATGCCACGTGCTTCATTTTTATTTGTTACTTCTGATTCTCTAGATAGACTTTAAGTTGAACTCTTGGGGCCTTAGTCATTTAAAAGGCTGTTTCCTACTTTATTTTTATTTTAAGTTCATAATTTGTCGATGTTGGAGGAGCATAAACTTTTTCAAGTTTTTTTCTTTTTTCCTATTTTCTAAATCATTCCAGCATAAAAATTTGTATGCACGTAGACATTGATTAATATCATATCCAATTAGATAGCTACATATCTCATGAATATTTTGTAGTTGGTTTTGTTAGTTTAGTCGAACAAGATTGTATGTTGTGCCATTTAAGGGTGCATACAGAATCTACTCTATGTCCAAAAATGAAACCCTTTCTTTAAAAGCTTGCACCATTTTATATGTAGTTGTGAAGCAATCTGGTGAAGTATAAAGTAGTTTTATTTTTTTTAGTTGATTCTTTGGGGCATCCATGGAGAATAACTAGGAGAAACTTTTAGTTTTCAGTATTTTTTATGCTTTATTTTAGAGTAGATGTTTAAATTCTTGAAAATGTTTCAAAATTAAATGAATGGATGGAATTTTATTAAAAATATTTTGTTTTCTTTGAAATTGTTGAATGTTTAATTCTAAATCTACTTAAGTGATAGCAAAGAATTTATGATGTTCATGAAATATTATTGTAAGTCTTTCAATTTCATGATGTTATTTTACGAATGAAGTGGAAATTTTGTGTGAAATGCTTATGATTCTTGACAGAACTATAAATAACCATAGTCCCTTTGATATTAACAACAATATCACATAAAACTCAAGAGCTACCCTATTGCACTCATGACCTAGTTATTAGAGACTTGGGATTGAACTGAAGCCAATATTTTCTTGTTAAAGAAGAATTCCCCTTTAGGTTGTCTTCATTCCATATCTTTCAAGAAGTATAGGCTCTTTGCATTATTTTCTATGAAGAATTTATTCACGTTTGTTGTGAGTAGAATCATCATCAACATTTACCTTGTGTATCATTAAATTTCATAGAATAGCCCCTAGATGCTTGCAAGAAGGTTCAAACTTCCCAAAACTACTTCCTAGATATTCTCCATTTGTTTGCACAACCCAACAACTTTCCTTAGATGCTTGGAACTACCCCCTAGATGATTTCAATTTTTTTCCTTCAATTGCTCACAAAAGCCCAAACTTCTCAACCTCTTTATAAATGTTATCATACTCATCCTTCACTTAGATCCTACTTAGCCTCGTAAATACTAACACATTGACTGGTGATGTTTCTAGTGCATGGAATAGTGAAGTTTTCTCTTAAACCATAGACTAGGTTTTCATGAAATTTAATGCATTTTTTTCCTTCTTGTTTCCTAATTTTTTTCCAAAAATCTCAAGAACCCATATTGTAATTTTCAAGATATGACAAAATATCGACTGTTGAAAATCCCTCACTTTCCTCATCATTATTGGACTTATAACCAGAGTGGGTGCTTCAAGATTTCAGGCTCATCACTTCTCTTTAACTAAATAAAACACTAATTTAGCTAATATATGAGACATTTTTTTGACATTTTTTTTGTCTCATCACCAAAGACATCATCTCAGCTTATTACTTTATTCCAACCCATCTCCAGATACTACAACAAAAAGATATCTCCATGTACTCACAACACTTCCTCATTATCTCAACTACACATGTACAACCTTCAACAATCTATTTTCCTATTCTTTTCAATTTTCTTAGTATCATTGATATTTTCCTCATGTAATATCATAGTTGAAATCAATGAAAACACCAGTCAAGAAAATCCTATTGACATCAATGACAACACCTTCATACTTGCAACAATCTCCCTTTTATCATTAATGGCAACACATGATTTGAAAAACCATCAAATACAACACAACAATTATAAACACACTTTCTTTTCTCCTTGAATGATTTGATAGTTTGCACAACTCTTTCTATTGATACCTTATAATTTTTTCACATGATAATTTCTTCCCCTTTGACATCAATAGAAAAAGATAGAATGTTTTACATTATTCTCCCCCTTTGACATTGAACCCAAAAACCTGCTCTAAATACTCCCCCCTTAGGAGTACACCCAAATAAATCAACATCTCAACAACAATGACAACAATGAAACTACCTACTCCCCCTAAGAGGTAGCCACCAACATTAGTCCAAAAAGGGGATAGATCCATAGATTCACTAGACTGGTGCATCTCCATATGCATCTAATTCATCGAAGGAGGGGTAACAACCCCCAACCTCTCCTGAAGATACTCAAAATTATCCTTAGAAAGATCCTTAGTAAATATTTGAGTGATCTAATCCTTTGTCAGTACATACTCAAGTTTCACCTCATTCTCCATAACCTTCTCTCTTAGAAAGTGATACCTAATAGATATGTTCTTTGTCCTTGAATGCATCACTACATTCTTTGAAATATTAATCACACATGTATTGTCACATAACAGAGATATAGGATCATCATATACAACTTTGATATCCTTCAATTTATGTCTCATCCACAACACCTGTATACATCATGATATTGTTGTAATATACTTAGCCTCTATAGTAGATAAAGAAACAAAATATTGCTTCTTGCTCAACCATGACACCAATCCAAGGTAGAATGCACCACCACTTGTACTTTTCCTATCATCAATACAACCAACCCAATCTGCATCTATACAAGCACTTAATGTGAAATCAATATCCTTAGGATACCATAATCCAGAGTGCCTCTTAAATATTTGAATATCCTCTTCACTACTACAACATGTGTATCTCTTGAATCTTCTTGAAATCTAGCCACAAGATGAACTGCATGCATGATATCTGATATAGTAATGGTTAGATATACCAATCATATATCTATATTTTCTCTAATCAACCTTAAGTGAATCATCATCTTTTCTCAATTTACAACCAGTCTATTCCTAACTTCTTCAACATCTCTTTGACAAACTTAGATTGTGAAATGAAAATCCTTTTTTTTTATTGATTTGTAGCTGAAGGAAGAAATTCATATGCCCAAACATTAACATTTCAAAATATTTTTGCATCTCTTTAGAAAATTTCTTACACATTGCTTCATTTCCTCCAAAGATAATATCATCCTCATATACAACCACTATCAATATTTTTTCTTCCTCAATTTTGAAATAGAGATTACTATTTTTTGTTCCCTTAAGGAACCCCTTTTGTATCAAGTACTTTTCTAATCTTTCATACAAAGCTCTGGGAGATTACTTCAATCCATATAGTTACTTCTTCAATTTGCATACCATATCTAGTTGATTTGATAACTAAAATCCTTTTGATTGTTCCATGTAAACTTCTTGCAATTCACCCCTCAAAAAATTAGACTTCACATCCATCTGATAAAATTTAATGTCCTTGTGTACTAAAAATTCCAAAATCATTCTAATAGCTTACATTCTAGCCACAAGATCAAATGTCTTCTCAAACTCTATTCCTTCCACTTGTGAGTAACCCTTATACATAAGTCTTGCCTTATTCCTTATCAATTCTCCATTGTCTTTCAACTTGTTTTTGAACATCCAATTAGTTCCAATTATATTCTTGTTTGTTGGTTTAGGGACCAATTCCCTAGTCTGTGTAAGGAAAGTCAAGGTGCGGAAACAAATATCCTACCGCCAAAACCATAGGGAAGAAACGCAGAGACACTTTTAATTTTTCAATTACAATCCAATTAAGATGCACTTTGAAATAGATAATAGAAACAGAGAATTGACAATCACATATGAACACCAGATATACATGGGAAAACCCTTACGGGAGAAAAACTCACCACACCAGGAGAAATCACTTTGTATTACAGTAATGGAGATTACATAAAAAATTCAAACTTATCTTTTTGGTGTCTGTTTACAACAACATTCACCATGAGCAATCTAGTATAGGAACCTTCAGATTATAGTCATTACAAAATAGAATTCATTCACTGATCATAAACACACACAACAATCTGTCGATGCAACCAACCAATCACAATCTATAATCACAGAGTATATCCCTGTAGTTCCATGTCTGTCGAGCTCCCTCACAGAACTGTCACAATGAACAATCTCCCAACGGTTCAGATTCAAATTCTCCTATTGGTCCATGCATATCCACATAGAATGGTCAAAATAGTCAAAAGAATTCACATTGTGTTGGCATCTCAGTGAGACACTAACAGTGTCTCGCCGATGCCACATAGACTCTATATTGATGTTTCCAAGAGTTATTCTTATCACCAAGATGTTTCACCAAGCTCACAAGTCACTTCAAAGAGTCATGCTTGTTGGCAAAACTTATCGCTTTCGCCAAGACATTCTATCTAGCTTTCATGTGTTACACCAAAGTAGGAGACTTTCGCTAAAACATCCTTATGTCTCCAGGAGATCATATCGAGTTCCAAATGTTATACTGATACTAGTGTTCTTATTAGCCAGATAATTGTCTTTCACTAAGACCATATATCAAGTCATTTATAGTTACTCCGATGAGAACACAAGTCATATCAAGCTCCAAAGAATAGTCGGCAAGAATTTTGTCTATCACTAAGAGGTTTCTCCGAGATCACAAAAGTTACTCCAAAGCCATCAACTATCACCAAGACATATTTCTTACAACAAGAGATCTTATCGAACACATCTAAGTTGCATCAATTTCCACCGTTCACCAAGAGCTATACCAAAGACATCAACATTATCAGTGAGACATTTCATCCTTCGTCGGGACTTCTTCTCGAGACCATTAAGTTACCCTGATAGCCATAGGCTATCGGCAAGACATCCTCCAATTGCTAAGAACTCTCTCTGAGACTCTTTGTGTCATCCTGAATGAATGCAGTCAGTGTGACTTTCTCACATCGGTAAGACTTCTTACCGATAGTGTTCCTTCCAGCGAGAGTTTCCCCGATGACTCCAAACCAAATGTTGTCGGCAAGACTTTAACTCTTCGCTGGGACATCATAGCGAGAACACTTTAGTTATCCCAAAGACTTCAATACAAAACATACTATTGGCGAGACTTTGATACATCACCTAGAAGTCTTCCCAAATGAAGCCTTTCATCCAAAGGTCTCAACAAGTGCTAAGAGGTCACACCAAATGCTTCTTGTCATAGCGACATGATCCAAGGTAAATGACATTCAGAAAGACAAAAGCTAGGTCACATCAACCTGTACAAAACATGATGTTCCAAATTGCTAGTCAACCAGACATGAGAGCTATTACACTGACATGGCTTCTAAAAAGGTTTCAGCCTGTATTGATTGAGGCATACATTTCCAACAATCTCCCACTTGAGGAAGATCATACAGGCACCTTCAGAGCACAATTAAAACTTACTAAAAATCATGGGCACTAAGGCCCATTGAACTGGCACACCACCTGAACTTGTCTATGCTCACAGGCTTCGTCAATGGATCTACAACATTCTCTAGAGTATCCACCTTTTCTAAACTAACCTTTCCATCCTCCACCATATCTCATACAAAGTGATACTGCACATCAATATGTTTCGTCCTGGCATGGAAAGTAGGGTTCTTTGCCAGACAAATTGCACTCTAACTATCATAGAAAATAGTTATCTCCCCTACATCAAAAACAATGTTAGAACACAAGCATTTCAACCATACTACTTCTTTACAAGCATGAGTAGCTACCATGTATTCAACTTGCATAGTGGACAAAGCGACTACATCCTGCCGCTTGCTCATCCAACTCATTGCACCACCATTCATCATGAAAATGTATCCACTGGTGGACCTCCTACTGTCAATGTCCCCTACCCAATAAGAATCCACATAGCCTCAAATACTAAGAGTCCTTTGTGATTCAACTAAGTTCCCATGGTAACACAAAGCAAAATCTGAAGTTCCCTTCAAATATTTGAAAACTCTCTTTACAGTATCCCAATGTGTCCTTCCAGGATTAGCCATAAACTTACTAAGAACTCCCACTGCTTGGGAAATGTCTAGCCTTGTACAGACCATTGAATACATGGGACTGTTAACTGCACTAGCATAGGGTACACTGGTCATGTCCTCCATCTCAGTAGGAGATTTTGGACAATCTTCAATAGATAGCTTCATTCCCTGGAAGACTGGAACAACTAGCTTTTTTCAATCATTCATACAAAATCTCTCAAGAAAAATCCTGATATACTTACTCTGACTGAGCCATAGTTTTCTATTCTTCCTATCCCTGGTTATCTCCATCCCTAGAATATACCTTGCTGCACCAAGATCTTTCATTTCAAACTTAGCAGACAACTGAGACTTAAGATTAGAAATCATTAGTTTACTATTGCCTATGAACAACATATCATCAACATAGAGAGCAATAATAAGAACTCGATCACTTTCAGCTTTATAATATACACAGTGATTTGATTTTGATCTCACAAATCCCAAAGATAATACAAAAGTATCAAATTTTTGGTACCACATTCTAGGTGACTGCTTTAACCCATACAAAGACTTTTTTAACTTGCATACCAATTTTTCTTTACCTTTTTCAACAAAGTGCTCAAGCTGGGACATATAGATTTCTTCTTCAATATCACCATGAAGAAATGTTGTCTTCACATCCATCTGTTCGACCTCTAAGTCGTATGTAGCTGCAAGTGACAAAAGAAATCTGATAGATGTCAACTTTGCTACAGGAGAAAAAATTTCCCCATAGTCAATTCCCTCTACCTGGGAATAACCCTTTGCAACCAGTCTTACCTTGTACTTTTCTACACTGCCATCTACACCAATCTTCTTCTTAAATACCCATTTTCAGCCCGCAAGTTTTCTGCCTTCAGGCAAGGGCATCCGACTCCAAGTTTTATTCTTTTCTAATGAAGCCATCTCTTCTTCCATGGCTTCCAACTAAGAATCTGAATCATGCATTTTAATTGCCTCTTTTATAGTCCTAAGCTCATCAGTGCTAGAAATCAAAGCATAGGCATAAGTAGAATCAATCAAAGAGAACCCATACCTATCTAGTTGTTTTCTTTCACAAGTTGACCTCCTCACTAGCTGAGGCTGAGGTTTTTCTTCAGAACTTTCAAAACTACTTGAGCTCTCCTCAGTTTTAGGTACATTTTGAATTTTCAATTCCTCTTTCTCTGGAGTGGGAGGAATTACTGCTACATCCTTATTATTTTCTGACTTTGTCTCTGACTGCAGATCCAAGGTGGAAGGTTTTAGATCATGAAATATTACACTTCTATTGTATACAACCTTCTCTATTATAGGATTCCAAAGCTTGTATACTTTAATGTTAGCACTATAGCCAATAAAAATACATTTGACAGCCTTGTTCTCCAGCTTAGATCTTTTCACATCCGACACATATGCATATGCTTCACAGCCAAAGACTCTAATATTTCTAAGAGAGGGCTTCTTACCAGACCACGCTTCCAAAGGTTTTTTCTCAACAAGAGCAAAATTTGGAGACTGATTAATCAAGTAACATGTAGTAGCAGTAGTCTCAGCCCAAAACTTCTCCAAACTAGCACTACTAAGCATACTTCGTGCTCTCTCCATCACTGTCCTATTGAACCTTTTTGCAACTCCATTCTACTATGGAGTATAAGGTGTAGTCTTGTGTCTTTTAATCCCATGGTCTTTACATTATCTTTCAAATTCATCATAACAGAATTCATCGCCATTATCAATCCTTAAGCATTTGATTTTTCTACCAGTCTAATTTTCAACAAGGTTCTTAAATTCCTTAAACTAACTGAACACTTCTGATTTACTTTTCAAAAAATATACAAATGCTCTTCTTGAATAATCATCAATAAACGACACATAGAATCTTGATTTAGACAAAGAAGGAACATTCACAAGACCAAACACATCCGAATGAATATAATCTAGCAAACCAGAAAATTTGTGAGGACTGTCATAAAATGAAACATGATGCTACTTTCCATATATACAATGTTCACAGAAATCAAATTTAAGATTACAATCATCAAGCCCCTCAACCAAGTTTTTTATTCTTAAAGGTTTTTAAACCTTTTTCTCCTATGTGTCCTAACCTATGATGCTAGAGCATAGTCTTCTCTACTAGAAGTTTTACTTCCATAGAGTTTACATAATTAGGAACAATTTCCTTTTTACCTCCATTAATATCTTTCAGTGGCTTTACAGAGACACTGTTACATTGAACAACATGTGCATCCAACTTGTACATAGTACCAATTCTAGTACCTCTAGCCAGCACCATTGAACCTCTAGTCAACTTACAGCCATTTCCAGAGAAAGGGACTTGTACTCCGATATCATTCAGCTTACTGACAGACAGTAGATTTTGAGCCAGACCTAGTATGTGCATAACATCATTAATTCCCTTTATTCTGCCATCAGGAAATTGGATTCTGACTCTTCCACGACCAACAATTTCCAAAGTAGAATCACTTGCCAAGTACACCTTTCCACCATCGTATTTTTCATACTTTGTGAACTAGTCTCTATGAGATGTCATGTGAAAAGATGCTCCTGAATCAATTAGCTAGACATCATCTGATTCTTGTGTAGCCAAGGAACCAATGAAGGCATTTGAATCACCCTGAGAAGAATCATTATCAAAAGAGTATTTCTTCTTCTTCTTTTTCTCATATTTATAGTCCTTTCATACATGACCAGGTTGCCCACAGTTCTAGCACTTCACCTTGGACTTCTTTCTAGGAGACTTTGATCTCCCCTCTAACAGCAAGAGCTTCATTCACCATCTCAGAAGATTTCCTTCTCATCTCTTTTGACAACAAAGATGCAACAACATCATCCATCTTGAACTTCAATGTTGTACTCACAATGGCCATCACCAAATGATCCCAAGAGTCTGGAAAAGAACACAACAGAAGCATACAACAATCCTCTTCTTCAATTTTTACACCCACAAATGTCAATTGAGAAATTAACATATTAAATGCATTCAAATGATCAGCTATAGACCCTCCTTCTTACATTCTCAAAGAATATAGCTTCTTCCTTAGGAATAGTTTATTCACCAAGGACTTCCCATGATAAATAGATGCTAGTTTTGTCCACGAAGAGGCTGCAGTCTTTTCTTCATGCACATTCAGAACATAATCTATAAGATAGAGCCTTATTAGCCCTTTTTCCTTTCTATCTGCCAGGTCCCAATCCTCTTGCTTCATGGTCTGAGGTTTCGTTCCAGACACTACAAGCCACAGATCACGATCAGCAAGAAGATCTTCCATCTTGAGTTTCCACAACTCAAAGTTACTGTCATTGAACTTCTCTATTTCAATCTTTCCTGACATGCTAGCCATCTCAACCTATAATCAGAAACAATAAACTCTACAAGACTCCCACTAAATAGAATTGACTCAAAAAACCCAACGTACCCACAAGGATAAGACAACTAGCCAAGCTCTGATACCACTTGTAAGAAAAGTCAAGGTGCAAAAACAACTCTCCTACTGCCAAAACCATAGTGAAGAAATGTAGAGACACTTTTAATTTTTCAATTACAGTCCAATTAAGATGAACTTTGAAACAAATAATAGAAACATAGAATTGACAATCACATATGAACACCAGATATACATGGGAAAACCCTTATAGGAGAAAAACCCACCACACCAAGAGAAATCACTTTGTATTACAGTAATGGAGATTACATACAAATGTCAGACTTATCTTTCTGGTGTTTGTTTATAGCAGCATTCACCATGAACAATCTAGTTTAGGAACCTTCATATTATAGTCATTACAGAATAGAATTCATTCACTGATCATAGACCCACACAACAATCCATCGATGCAACCAACCAATCATCATCTGCAATCACAGAGTATATCCCTGTAGTTCCATGTCCATTGAGCTCCCTCATAGAACCATCACAATGAACAATCTTCCAACTATTCAGAATTAGCTTCTCCTATTGGCCCACTAGTATCCACATAGGACAGTCAAAAAATTCAAAAGAATTCACATTGTGTTGGAATCTCAGTGAGACACTAACAATGTCTCACCGATGCCACATAGACTCCATATCGATGTCACCAAGAGTTATTCTTATCGCCAAGATGTTTCACCAAGCTCACAAGTCACTTCGAAGAGTCATTCTTGTTAGAAAAACGTATCGCTTTCACCAAGACATTCTATCAAGCTTTCATGTGTTACACCAAAGCACGAGACTTTCGCTAAAACATCCTTATGTCGGCAGGAGATCATATCGAGTTTCAAATGTTATACCAATACTAGTGTTCTTATCGGCCATACAATTGTCTTTTGCTAAGACCATATATCAAGTCATTTAGGGTTACTCTGATGAGAACACAAGTCATATCAAGCTCCAAAGAATAGTCGGCAAGACTTTTTTCTATCGCTAAGAGGTTTCTCTGAGATCACAAAAGTTACTCCGAAGCCATCAACTATTGCCAAGACATATGTCTTTTGCCAAGAGATCTTATTGAACACATCTAAGTTACACTGATGTCCATCGTTTGCCAAGAGCTATACCGAAGACATCAACATCATCGGTGAAACAT